>JBCJKH010022071.1:0-35954 GCA_039877255.1 Loriculus beryllinus
TCTGTTTTAGAAACTCTAAAAATCTCCTAGGATCTACTCTCCTATATTCTCTCACATTCTCTTCTGTTTTAGAAACTCTAAAAATCTCCTAGGATCTACTCTCCTATATTCTCTCACATTCTCTTCTGTTTTAGAAACTGTTGATCGCATTACCTAGTATCTTCTTCTCTTAGATTATCTTACATTCTCTTTGCATAAAACCTCAGAACCTCTGAGAAGCTCTTTTATTCTCTTATAGTCCCTTAGAATCTCTTGGCTTGTATTCTTTTACATTTGATTTTCTTAGATTCTCTTAAAATTTCTTGACTGTTTTAGATTGTCTTAAGATCTCTTGTCTTGTGTTCTCTGTTATTCTTTTCACTTATATTCTCACGTAAACGGAAAGGGGGAGGCGCAAGCGGAGGGGAGGGTGCAAGTGGAGGGGAGGGAAACAAGACATAATGTAAGGGAAGATAATATCAGACAACATAAAAGAAGAAAGTTTTAGAGAAGAAAAGTTAAGAGAACCTAAGAGACTAGGAAAAGATTCCAAGAGATTCTAATCTAAAAGATTCTTGGACAATCAAAAAGAAACTATATCTTAGAACACAGCAATTTTTATTATCTACTGTAGCACACGAACTGTATGAAGCAAACCTGATTCAGTGATCGCCATAATTCAGAATTTTCTTCCTACTCTGATTTTTCCTAAGTTTTTCCTGTTAATTTCATACACAGTGTAATTTCTTATACTTTTCCTACCAAACACTATGGACACCATAGAACTACATGATATTTTCATTAAACTGCATTTCAGCTTAAGTTATGAACAGAAATACCGTAAATATGAGGATGGAAGGATTCCAAGGGAAGCTACTTTATTTCATTGCTGTGTGCTTATTATGCAGTACTCATCTACATATTGTTTCCACTTCAGATTTTAAAAACACACCAAAATTTCACTGTCTTTGAAAAAGAGAACCATAGAATAGTTAAGCTTGGAAAGGACCTTAAGATCATCTAGTTCCAACCCCCTTTACGGTGGGCAGGGCCACCTCACTCTAAACCATATCACCAAGCTCTCTCCAACCCAGCCTTGAACGCTGCCAGGGATGGGGCATTCACAGCTTCCTTGGGCAACCCATTCCAGGGCCTCACCACCCTCACAATAAAGAACTTCCTCCTTATATCCAATCTAAACCTCCCCTGTGTAAGTTTTAACCCATTACCCCTTGGTCCTCTCACTACAGTCCCTAAATACAAGAGGTTTCAGCCTGGCTTAGTATTTTGAGATTTGCTATGTGTATTTTTAAATACCAGTTTATGGGGAAAACTTAATATTCACAGTCCTACAAAGACCAAAACTATTTCCAAGAAGACTAATTCAGTCCAGTCCCTCAGTTAATATCTGTGTGACAGATGTTAAATTTACTTACGACCTCAGGTTTGTTCACCAACCACAAAAGGTAGCTTGTCAGTGTTGATACAGTTATACTACATATACACAGTACTTGCGAGAAAATTGATAGCATTCATTACCTATAACAGTTTTCAAAGTCTGGCAGTTTGTACAGTACAGCAAAATAAACACCAGCAGTGTGGAAGCAAGAGGAAAATGCACCAGGAAGTTTTGAGACTAACGCACAGGAGTGAGAGTCCGGATATCTGAATTCTCCTCCCAAGATACCTTTATCTTCTTGTGTGACCCTGGAAAAAGGACGTCACCTGCCTCTTTGCCAAGAAGTGGGGCAAAACAAACTTAGATGAACTAAAAGTCAGATACAGATCAGCAAGGAAATCTCTTCACTGGCACTGCCTGCTGAACAAGTCTACACTTTTTCACACTGCCAAAGCACTACAGAGGGGTTAGCACATAAGCTACAACGCTAACCTACGCTTAACAGATGCTGAGCAGCTTATTCAGCTCACAGAGTGACAGTCACAGAAGAAGCCAGAGCATCATAGGTGACTGAACATAGTAACTGAAAACAGTTTTTATTACATGAACGATGAAATGAGCTATAGCAGAAGTAACACTTAGAAGTTTAAAGGAAACCGTCTCTTTCACACATGACAAACATTTGGACAGCAGATCTGAACACCATGTTACTTAAGTACTTTGATATCACAGCTGTGAACTATAAACTATGCTGTGCTTATCACATCCCAGTACTTACGCTGTGTTTAGGTACATACTGTACATAAACATTGCGTTGTAAGCTTTGCCTTTAGTGGCTGTGCCTCATTCGAAGAATCAGTCAGAGATATGGCTTCAAGTCCAAGCCATATACAAGGGACTGGCCTGCAAGAAGCCAGACTGCACCCATTTAACTTTTTACAGCAGAGCTCAACTGAGTTCTTGCTTTAAACTTCGTATGGTGCTTATTGAAGACAGTGGAGACCCACAATGCAATGACAAACCCACCTGAAAGCCTGAGGCTAGAGGGACGCATCCCGCTCTTAAAATCAAAACATTGGCATTTGTGTTTTCTAAAAAATTGCTTTTGAACTTAACTTATTATTTAGCAAGGTCAGTCAACTTTTGCTCAGCTCAAGGAGAGCAAAAACTTGGCTTCCATTTGAGTCAGACAGTTTTGGAGCACTGTAGTAGATCACATCTGTCAAACTGAAAGCTACCATAGAGGGAGAAAAACAGGGACAGACCTTTCAATGCAATATTCCACTGAACTCTACTGAAATGCAATAGTCTAAGAGATCTTTTGTACTAGGAAAGCTTTTTGGGACACAGCAGAAACGTGGGTTGCTTTTTTTAATATAGCAAAGAGCAAAATGCTTTTCGAAGAAAAGCAGTTGCTAAATATAGATATGGTTAATATTTTTGATACTTTACTTTAACCAGGCTAGTGCTTGTGAATAATCTACTTACTTACCTTTACAATAAATTTAAAAGTATCTTTGAAGCAATGCTTCATATATTTGTTAGGTGTTATGCTTTTAAAGTCATAATTCAAGAGTATACCTATGTAATCTGATTACTTATGTAACTGTGGCTACAGATTTTCAGTTACAATTTTCCTTTATATGTAATGGAAATATAATTAGCTCAATAACTTAATTAATAACTAGCTAGAAAAAAAAGGAAGTTATAGTATTCTAAATAATTTCAAACCAAGCATTTAATTACAGTCTGCAACACTTCCCGAATGTTTTCCGGACACATGGGGTTCAGTAATAGCCAAGGTAGATGTCGTACGAAAGAAAGCAAAAGTCATTGGCAGTCGCAAAACCCTTTAAGCTCATCTCTCAGGATCCTAAAAGATATCTACATTCACATGAGTACCTGAAATAAAGAACACAACCTGAAAGGTAACGATAATAAGCTGGAATATGACCACTGTCTGGATGTGGTATCCATCTGTCCTGCAATAAAGTGATAATGATGTGTCTCTCTACAGTCTCTGGCAGTTCCATGCACCAGCAATCACTGCAAAGAAACCTACTCCCTTTTATTCTCAATTTCAGCACTGAAATTTCAGTGTACTCCATGTGTCACTTCCAGCATCCAATTCCCCCCAGGGGTCTCTCTCATATCATAGCAGAAAAAAATATCAACTTGTAACCTTGGACAGGTTCAGTAATGCTGTTGCAGTTCAGATACCTAGGAAAGAATATTCCCAGCATGCTTAGGAAAAGCCTGTTCTGATGAAAAAGAATTAAGTAAACAGTGCCCTTTAAACCTAAAGCCATCACAAGAACAATCTAAATATTTCTATCTGTAAGCGTATTTTAATCAATAGACATACTGGCTAGGAACTTCTTTGGGTCAAAATCACCTTTGAGTCCCCCTCCAGCATCCCATATTGCAGAGGCTGGTGAAGCCTGTGGAGCAATCCAGATGATATTTTGCTCTAAACCAGAAAATGTCTTGCAAAACAAAGCCACAGTGTAGCAGAGAACTCATTGGTGCTAAGCAATTCTAACATACATTTCCTAAAGCAGGGCAATTTCAAAGGAAGCCGCCATGTAAAAATAGTATTGCTCTTCACTGTTAACCAAACACTCTTCCAGCAAAAAATGATAAAAAGAGCAGCTTCCAAAAAATTAAGGAACAACAGCTGCACTTACCCTATACACATGTATTACTAAATATAAAGAGTGAAGAAAATGAAATGTATGCTTGCCATACAGAGTAAACACCACACTTAGGTTCGTGGTAATTTTTTAAGTGGGGGGAAGGAGTAAAACTAAGATATAACACACACATTCTAGCTGGCTGAAATTATCGGTAGCTAGGTTGGTGCGGTTACCTTCTGGAAGTGATTGCAAAATAGCTTTGACTAAGTCTTCAGGGGAGAAGTGAGTTTTGTACCTTAGCTTCCGCAGTGGTTGGTATGATAGCTTACCTTTTACAGCATCACACCTGCTGTGGCTAAGCCTAAAACGTATTCAAGCTTATCTTTCCTCCAAGGGTGATTTTTATACCATGGCTTAGAATCTTAAATAAAGCATTTACTCAGTCGTGACTTTGCACATAAGTGCATTTTCCATGGAAGCTCTTACATGTTACAGCTGACACTGAAGCTTTTACAGTTAGTCTGTGAGAAGTAAAACTTAAAATATATATATATTCATATCTGATGGTAATATAACTAAATTCTATGCCGCTCATCACTTTAAACAAACATTTCTGGCATATAAACAAGCTGATATTCAAAGACATTACCAAACAATGTTAACAACATGTTATTGAAAAGCATCCCAAAATGACACTGTCCTTCGTGCAGTGTCCTCTACCCAGTCCAGTAGCAAAACAAGTGCCAGTTAAGCTTTTAACAACACATACGCACAGATTATGCTAGTTTCTGTTAGATTCAGCTATTGATGCAGAAGGTCACAATGTAATATAGAAGCAATTAAAAGGTAATGAATGTGCTGAACTGAAACCTCTGCCTGAGAGGGTTTTTCTGTGTTCAAGGGAAAGTAGATAGATTTGTGTCCTTCACTAATTTCTGCTGGTGAAATGGCAAAACAAAACGCTTCTGAAATGGGCTCAGATGTCTGAAGGACAATCTGTTTTTGTCAATGTGAGCAGTGCTGAACTACTGTGATACAGCTCCTTAAACTCCTACATATAAAATCAAAGCAGCTTCTTAAATCAGTAACTATCAGAGCATTCTCTCTCCATAATAAGGCTTTGGGGAAAAAGAAAACTGATGCTACCCTTTGAATACCACACAGTTCCTACATACTCCTGCATAGCTATGGGATTAATATCCTATTAAACAAAGCAGAAATAATCGTACAGTTAATGACATTGTATGCCAAATCACAATTAAAACAATTCTATTCTATTAAGCCACACGTGTTAAGAGTGGTTTATCCTCATCGGAAAGATTTACCTGAAACCACATTTCATGGTTCTGTTTTCATTACAATTATTTGGCCCTCCATTTCTAAGCACTTTGTTGATGTTCCACAATGGATCTATCAGGTGCAAAACCAGTACACTAACCTTTCTACACATGTAGTGAGAGTGTATACTGGTCTTTTAATTTTTAGCACCCTCTGATAGGAACTAAAGATTTAACTGGCTTTATATCTATTCAGGCCAAGAGACATCAACGATTCCAGTCCTTTTGAGTATCAAAACTAAGCTCTTTTGGAAACATTAAGAACAGCTTTCTTACTGCTTTTATATACATACATATACATGAACATACACAGCTTTAAAACTCATAAGGCTATCTATATTCTTCAAATTTAAGATACACACATACTGTATATACAGAAAAAAGTTTCAAAATAGCCATCTAAATCATACCGAGACACTACTTTTATCTTCAAAGTATACATTTGCATGCACTCTTACTTTCCCCTCACAGAATTTCCTGACTCTTCTTATAATTCACACTGAAGAAACAGAAAACCTATATTTTACAGAACATACAAGCAGCTTATGCTCAGGTTAGTCTCTTTTAGCAATGTTTTGAACTATTAGATTTCAAAGACTCCTGCATAGAACTAATCAGCATATTCCTTGCAATATACTCTATTTTGTAAATCCTACCAGGTTTGGGGATGAGAGGGGAAAAAAAAAAAAAAAAAAAGAAAGGCCTATGCTCACTTAATTCTGGAGTATTTTCTATGGTTTCAGAGTTCAAGAATGCAGAGATCCAGTCATCTGTAGTTTTGCCTATTTTAACTTTTCCAAGATAAAAACCACTTACATGCAATCTCTGCCTAACACAGTATTGGCAATTTGATAAGGCAGTTATAAGAGAATACCTAACAATTCATAAGAAGCTGAGGCTTATTATGATAATTTTGTGTGCCCATAAAATATACTTATCAATAACATTAATTTAGCTGGTAAGTCCTGATATCTGCTAAAGGATTCAGTTAAAATTCTTACCAAGATACTTTTCATACCACACACTTTTATAAGCCAAGAAATGTTAAGGCACCCCCAACAGAAAACAGCTGGAAAAGAATCACTAAACTTCTTCCAAGTTAGCATATATTTCTGACTTTAATTGCAGGATCAGGCTTAAAGGAGAGAAAAATCTGCACCTGACTACTGTTACAATAAAGGTTAGTCCTGGTACTTAGTAATACTGAACATTCAGCACCCAGCAGCCACCAACTCTCTAGGATGGGAATTTTTGTAAAAACACAATCTCTCTCCAAGTAAATTGCTATTTTGACAGGATATACTGTGATGTTTACAACAGAAGAGAACAGAGACACCAGGAAGGAAAGGAAAAGTGACAATAATCAACTTCAGAGCTGCATTTCCTGAATATGACAAAAAGAAAACATACCATACCTCAACCATGTGGATAAAAGACAAACACCCAACACAATCTCAGTAGTGTTAGAGATTCAAGCATGAACCTGGCCCTTCCAGTGCCATGCCCAGGACACTGAAATATTCTGCCTTTGTCTGACACAAAGAAAGTTTTTCTGCAAGAACTAGATATAAACAAGGTAACTGGCTAACAATGGCTGAAACACCTCCAAACTCATGCAGCAGTCACCTACAGATGTTGGCATACAGAAGTGAAAGTAAAACTTCTGGAACATAAACTGAAACTGCTGAAGCAGCTCAAGCTAGTGGGGAGCACGCTAGTCAGACAGCTGATGGGTGAACTGGGCAGCCACCATGATTAAGTGAGCAACCAACCAACCAATCAACCAGACTTGCAGCTGCAGTGCCACTTCCTCAACTCTACAAGAATCACAGCAGAGCACAGGTCATGCTAACTCTTGACAATTCTAGTAATTATCACCAAGAAAGAAAACTGTGTAACACTGGGCTCTTGAGAAAGCTGCTCTGTATTTGCTGAACCTGTAGAAGAGAATACGCTGAATGGAAACAGACTCATCACTAATTTTGAGGCCTATACACACCCAAGTAACTGAAAGCTTACACAGGGTCTACCTAGCATACAGAACTCAGTATTTGAGACTCTAGAGTTGCTTGGGTTTTTTTGTCTTAAAAGACATTTTAGCTTCTGCAAAGTTTCTCTACTGATCTCAGACCATAACTAACCCTTACAAATTGGCTTTATACTCCCCATTGTGTTGAGGTGTCCCAAGTCAAAACAACAACTTAGAGAAACTTGTCTTTGCTGAAAAAAAATATGAAGCACAATTCAAGTTCTGTGTCAAGCTGACAGTGCTACGTCTCACGGTGACATTGGAAGGGTCCAGTGCAGCTCACCATACTTTCCAGCTCACTATACTTTCCTGCTGCATCTTTGGTTTGATTTTCTACAGAGCCCTACTCCAAATCTTGATTGCTTTCATTGGAAGATTATTTTTCTTCCATGATGAAAATATAAAATGTACCACCCTGAGCATCTCTGGAAATCAACCTACCGGTTTCTGCAGTGAACATGCAATTGAAAGCCTATCAGTTTCTGACGAGCTTACTGAATTCCCTGAACCATACAGACAATTCCCAACTCCCAGCTCTGTCTGCTGTTGCTCATCCCACCAACAAAGGGTAGGATCATACAGGTAAACCTAAAGAATGTAAATATTTCAAAGTTCCTGGATTTGGGTATTTAGCTCCAATTTTACTCACATTTGATAGAGAGTAATGATATGGAAGTCTCATTTAGTAGTTGTCACAAGTTC
Organism: Loriculus beryllinus; assembly: GCA_039877255.1. Classification (NCBI taxonomy): domain Eukaryota; kingdom Metazoa; phylum Chordata; class Aves; order Psittaciformes; family Psittacidae; genus Loriculus; species Loriculus beryllinus. Next base: position 8,083 of record JBCJKH010022071.1, read on the forward strand.
GGGGAGCAAACTTAACCAGATCCCACTCTGTCATGAGACATTGCCAGAGCAGGCCCATTTTATACGCATTTCAATAGCAAATCTGTAGACTGAATCAGAGTAAGTTCCTGAAAATGACCCTGAAGGCAACAGTAGCAGTAGCAGGAAAAAGATGGAGACCTTTATAAGTGGGAAGAACAGAAGGAATAATTAGCAGAGTGATCTTGTTAACTTTGAAGAGTGCTAACCTCTTCCTTTAAGAGTGGAAAGAATAATTGCATTTCTGCAAATCTATAGGTGCAATAAAAATAGCTCTAATTGACAGATCAGGCAAGAAGCAGGTTCTTGAAGTTCTCCGACACTCCAGTATTAAAGCTGCATAATGCCCCTCCCTTGCTGCAGATATTCAAAAGCTATCCTTTTTCATCTGGGCCTTTGTGTATATTACAGGTCTGATTTAAAAGCTACAGGAGTAAAGAGCCTCTCCACTAACTTCAGAAGGCTTTGGATCAGACCATGCATTATCATTGCACAAAGCAAAACAAAGGATATATTGCGGACAAAGGGCAACAAATGAACAATTATGCCAAGTCAAATAGCCAAAAGTTAAACACACGAGTCTATAAGTATGTTATATATTTGCGCAGCCAATGAAGTTAATTTGGTAAATTTTTTCTCATACTAAAGCACACATGATTCTGCAAACTTTTTTAAAGCTACATCTCACAGAAGTCCCACTGAAGAGTTAAATGCATATAAAGGCTAAATTAAACAGTTACACACTAGGGCTCTGATTCAGAGAGGTACTTCAAATGCACTTACTTCAAGTTTATTGACATTATGTGTTTGAAGTTAAGAGCATGTATAACATGCTGGATCAGCACTTGGCAATCCATTTTACTGGGACCACCTCCCAAGAGACCTACATCTGTTCCTCCCTCAGACATGCCTAACCCTTTCCCAATTCCTCCTTTCTTTAGCTTCCTTCTCCACCTTGCCAGACTGTGTCCCTTCTCTACTTGCCAACACATCAGGTAACTTCTCCTTCTGGTCTCTTTTTCCACATACACAGTTCTGCTTCTCTCTTCTTACCTCTGTAGAGTCTCACTTTTCCCTGACTCTCCATGCCTTGGACTGACTTTAGTGTAGCTTCTTAGCCACATAACTCTTGCTGCCTGAGGACAAGCATGTTTCCACAGAGTTCAAGATGTCAGGATTTGGCCCGTTTCAAACTCTGAAGAGGAGCATTGAACTGATTGTTATAGACTTGCCCAGAGAAGCTGTGGTTGCCCCCTCACTGGAAGTGTTCAATATTAAGTTGGACAGAGCTTCAATAAACCTGGTCTAGTGGAAGTTGTCGGCGTTTGGAACTAAATGACCTTTATGGTCCCTTCCAACCCAACCTATTCTTTTAATCTATGCCTTGTTTAGGCAATTCAGTTCATCTAATAGATTTAGAAAAGTCTAAAAATTCCACAGTATGAAAGTTAATGGTCAAACATAAACTGGAGTTAGCCTGAAAAGATTTTGCATTTCAGCATTCTTCATGTCCAATGGAAATCACAATGATCTTCTTACCACAGCAATACATCTAGCATGGTCCAGGATTTAAGTTAGCAGTGAATGAAACAACATAAAAATCTAATGAGGTAAAATCCAGCAGCATTTCTGATCACTGTTCTGGTCAAGAAAACTGCTGATACCAAGTCAACTTTTCTGATAAGTTCTGAGCTGTCCAGATTGAAAAGACAGGGAAAAAAGGACCAATATAACAAAGGAAAACAGAGAAAGAAAAAGAGAATGAGAGAGAGAGAAAAGAGATGGCTTAGTGGAAAATAGGAGGAGAAATAGCATTATAAAAAGAAGTAAAGAGCTTCCCCAGTTACAAGTACAGTTAGCAGAGAAAATTGAGTGAAGAGCCATATGGAAGACTGGATAGAGCATCAGCTTTCTGATCATCATTCTAATTTTGCTCATGCTTTCTACAACTTACTTAGTGATCATTTCCCAAACATACAACTTACTTTTCAATAACTGAAAAGAAAAACTCCCTTCCATCCTTCCTCTCTACTGTGCAATTTCACTAAAATAACCTTTATCTGGAGAAACAAGCCCCCTTTGAGTAGTGCGCATGTCAAAAAAAATATTATCATGAGAAACTAAGGCTAGAAACAGTTGATTGACACAAATAAGACTAGGCAAGTCTTGTCAAGATAAATAAGGCAATAAAATTATAGAAGTATCTAACATGAAAAGACACACATACAGATTCTCTACAACTTGAAGTGTTTTCACCTGCATATTGCAGCCACCTTTCCCTGAAGAGCTGCATTCAAAGGCACAGATAAAGATGTGTCAAAATACACAGCTAAAACGTGTTTATTTTTAACTATTAATTTTTAATAGTGGCGTTTCTGTGAAATGCAGTCAGACCTACATAATAGTAAGAATTAAAATGCTTTCTTGAACCAAGACACCAATGCCCTCAAATAGCTCATCCTCTTCACTACTCGCATAGTGTACAGACCTCCTTTTCTGACTTATTGTAATGATTTCAACAATACCTAATAAAAAAGTGGTTCTGCACTTGACAAAGAAGTCCAAACTCAGTATGAGCTTATACTTGATCCTGTTTCCAAATAAATTTATACAAGTTAAACTTATTTTTCAGGCTTTTTCATCTGTTTAATAAGCAATCACCATTTCCTGCTTCACTGGTGTACATCAAATCACACAGTTCTTCGGAGAGGATTATTTCTAGCACATTCTCTTTTAGAGAATGACTATTCTGTAATAACCGTTAACAATCAATTAGGCCTGAAAGAAAGTCTAGTACAGAGTTAAAGATGTCAAATCTTCCTTCAAATCCTGCGAGCAAATAAGCACCTTAAGAGTGAGGATATTTGAAAAGCCATGGAAAAAATAATACTAAAATGATTAAAAATCTTTAGGCTTATGCTAACTTAAGGAGTACTAGTTTTTCCACATACTTGGAAGCATCATCCAACAAATCGATAAAAATTACAGAATCATTCAATATGATGCCTAACTTGAAGCTACTATTAAAACATGTTGGTCATATCCAAAGCTGAACAGTCAAATAACAAATCAGAATCCTACTTTACTGTCGTATTATTCTAACATGGGGTGGGGAGCAAAGCAGAGAAATCCTTAACAACCTCAAACTTTTATTAACAGGCACTGTATACACACGTTAGCTTTACTGCTTGTGACCTACCCTCTGGACTTCAGGGCACAAGGACTTGCACATGCAAAAATATTTTCAGATGAGAGCATTTATTCTCAGTACCTTCTAAACTACCTGGACACCATGCGAACCAAACAGGAACTTTGTTACATTCCTTGCAGTTACATGTAATTCCCACAGACTATAAGAAATATACTTTTTGAGTTCAAAAGGAAGAGCCTGAAATACTGCTGCTGTAGAGAGGAACAATTCCAGAGATATTTACAGCACATTACAAATGCAACAGATGCGTCACCTTTAGATGGCGCTATCTTATCACGTTGTCCCGACAGGGAAGTAATTCCCGAGTTTTTTACTCTTCATAGTGAAGAGACGGGGAGGGGGCGGCAGAACCAGAAGCCACATTTATGAAAAAGGCACACCAAACCTCTGGATCTTTCTAAGTCTGCTCATTATGAGTAAAATCTGTAAGGCTTTTTTGCTGCTGCATTTTTATGCCATAAGATGGTTGATGGACCTTACTATCCCTTTTTGCAACAGAGGCACCAAAGCTGCCCTACAGTAAGCATCATGAGCAATTCTATTTGCCAGCACTATCAACTTGCCTATACTCTTCGGTTTCCTTGAAAAACTAGCAAATGTTTCTGGCCAACCGTTAAGCTCTTCCTTAGAACATAAGGATTCAAGCGCTAGTATATGCTGAGTGCACATAGGCTTTTTGTGAAGCTGGAGACCAGTATACTTTAACTCAACCTCCTTTGCCAAGAGGCTTAAGACCAATAAGATCCACAAGTTGTGCAGTATAGTAAAATATATGCTTTTATTGAAGTCACTAAAAAGAACAATCTTGGCTTTATAAGCAATTTTGTTATTATTTCCATAATTGAGCAAATAATAAGCTTCAGTTTTTGTCTTCAAACTTCACTACAAACCACTACAAACTTCTTCAGACTCAGTCCGCCACAAACTGTTAACCTGATTCATTTTGCTGCATTCAGGTGCTCCATTTCAAAGAAAGTAGCTTTCAAAGGTGATAGCTTTGTATAAGCTGTGCATCTGCTTTGAATTCATAATCTGGTTTTGTATAAATGATAATAAAACACTTTTCAATATGCTGAATGGAAGAAGCCATATAAAACAGTTTGTAATAGCAAAACACTACAATCAGCTCAACTGCAAACAATACGAGAAAAGTCAAATAATTGAATAGTGATAATAAAAGCCCCTTACAAAAAAAATGTTCTCCTCACAAGAGAAGCTCCTCCCTCAGAGAAGAGGAGCATGATAGCTATACAAAACAGATAAACCAAGAAATATTAGAATACATTCGTCACGGTGACACGTCAAACATAAGTTAGAAGTAACCTTAATAATGAAAAATCTCCATGGAAAGAAAGCCAGGCAGGCACACACAAGAGCTACTCAGCAAAACTTTACATGTCCTTTTCACCAGAAACACCTGGAGCTTGGCATTATTTGCACAAGGTAACATCTGAACAATCCTTAATGGGAAAGACTCAAAAGGATCAGTCTTATTGTTTCACCACAAAGTTAGAGAGTTCAGGAAAAAAATACAGGTAGGCTTCCTCGGCGAGGTATCTAAAATAGATGATAGCGCTATGCAAAACATTCTTTTGAAGGAGATTGGAACATGCTTGATATCAGAATTTGCAGTGCCTTTGGAGTTCTATTTACATTATTTTTAGAAGATAGGACACCAAGCCCTTGTTACATTCAGTAGCTCCCTTTCAATTCTTCACTTTGAACTGAAAGCCTTCATTAGTCAGTTTACTCCCTTTTGAAAAGTAATTCAGGATTTTTCCTCTGCCTCTTTCCACTTGTACTTTCCAAGCTCTCTAATCAATATATTCAGTCAAAATACTCTCCCTTAGCAATTTCCATTTTTCCAGGTAACATTTATTGCTAATAGATGATGGATACATTTAGGAAAACGCTTTTGCTCTCCCCTAATTTCTCCTTCAGGGCATGCCAGCTACAGCCTCCAATTTGGCTCTCTAGAGCTGCTCATATTTGCATTTTAGAAAGCAATGCCACACATTATAACCTTCCTTACTTTAAACCAAGTAATATCCATTTTGGGACATAGGAGGTAGTTGGCAAGCTGATATGACTCTCATTTCACTAGACTTGTCTTCCAAGAAAAGATGACTGCTATGTTGAGTTAATACCTTGCAGCAGATAAAACGGCATAATTTTCATAAAACTGAAGTTGTCAGAGGCAAGGAGAAAAACAGGAAATTCTTCTGAGCAGTAAGCAGGATAATTCAGCATCACATGATATAAGAAGATGCATTTCACAGAACCTTATCTGATGTAATGCTTGAAACACTTGGCATGAAAGAGCCAGGGTACTGGAGGGATGACTTGCAACTGAAGTATGTGAGTGCAGTCATAGATTAAAGTGCCTCCATGGCTTGGAAAGTGTTCTTATTTGTCTGAAAAATGAAGATATATTTGGTACCTTTTTTTTTTTAGCAGATACTGCTGCTTGAGTTTCACACTTCTGTCTGTAACCCAGGAATAATGCCGTCCATTCATTTTACAGAGGATGCATAAAAGCAAAAGATTCCTGAAGTTTTCATGTGGCTGTTGTTTAGCCCAACTGGCTGAGGCCACACTAAGTACAATTAGAGTGAGATAAAAATATTGAAGACCACTCACTCTGTGAGCATTTCCCAGAAACACACTGAATAAGGTAACACCACTAGTTAATGATGACATTGCAGTTAAAGACCACACCATACTGCTACAACTAATGAGTCATCTGCAACCTATTCTTTATTCTTAAAATGCACGCTTTAATTCTAGTATTTCCTAACTTTTGGGTGCTTGACTTTGCTACCTCACGGGTGTTCCTGTAACCATTTTGTTTACAAAGTCTATAAAGGGCTACCTTACTGGTATGCGTACTGGTTTTGTCTGGGATACAGTTAACTTGCTTCGTATTAGCTAATATGGGGCTATGTTCTGGATTGAAAACAGTGTTGATAACACAGGGATGTTTTTGTTACTGCTGATCAGAGCCCACATTGAATCAAGGCCTTCTCTGCTCCTCAGCACCACACCAATGAGCAGCCTGGGGATGCACAAGAAGCAGGGAGGGGACACACTTGGGGCAGCTGACCCCAACATACCAGAGGGATATTCCATACCATTTGGTGTCATGCTCTGCATTTGAAGCTGTGGGACTGAAGAACAGAAGGACAGATAGAAAGACAGACAGACTTTCTGGAGCGATGGTGTTTATCTTCCCAAGTAACCCTTGGGAGCCCTGCTTTCCTGGAGATGGCTGAACACCTGCCTGATCACAGGCATTTTGCCTTTCCTGCATGCTTGTCATTTGCTCAACTGTTAAACTATCTTTATTTCAAACCATGAATTTTCTCACTTTAACTCTGCCAATTGTCTTCCCCATCCCACTACGTGCAAGTGAGCAAGCAACTGTGTGGTACTTAGTTGCTGGCTGGGGTTAAACCGTGAGAGTATGCCATATTGTTAAGTGTGTTGTCAATAAAGCTGACCATGCTCCCCCCTCTAAAAAAACCTACACGCAGCACCTGTGTTATTAAAAAGAAATAAGAACATTTACCAAAATGACACTGCATTACTTATCCGCTTTAGGCTTTTCATTATAATTGACTTAAAATAACTTATCACAGTGAAAACTCTTGTACTGCTCAATACACATCACTAAGTTACTGAATTTTATAATTCAGTGGGAAACTACAAGTGCAGCTAAGCACACAATACTATGCATTTTTCTCTCGCGCTTTTCTATAACCAGGACAACATTATATACCAATCTTACTAGAACAGTTTGGAAAAATTAAAGTAGCCACTACCTGTACAGTCTACATGTACATGTCCCCATCTAGTGGTTGGTCCCTGTTCATACTTTTTTCTCCTGAAGGGCTCTATCTGAAGCAATACAGGTGTGTACTTTTGGTACTGCAAACCTCTACTATTTCCTCCTCCACAGTGACTGTAGTCCAGGAAACAAAGGCAAGAGGATGGGAAATGGAGGCCCTTGGCATCGCTCACAGGTGCACCAGCCTCCACCTCAAGCAGGAGTTGCCTGCACATCCACATCCATGTATCTCAAAACCTTTAAATATTCACGTTCCAGGTGTGCAATAGGAGGCCTTGCTAGAATGTAGCTCAAAGTTGGGGAGAGGCATCAGTGGATCCCGTAGAGACACTTACTAGGGGTCCCATAACAGTGAGAACACGGAGGCATAGCAATAAAGTAGTCCGTGCGTGTTGCCTGAGCAAAGGCAATCTTGGGTAGGGAAATAACTCTAAAGAGATCATTGTAAATGACTCTGGTCTGAAGCAGACACCAGCATTTACAAGGATGCCCTTAAGTACACAGTTCTCTTGTTATTACATAATTTATACAGAAACAAATATATCTTGTATATATAACTATATATACAAAATTATACATGTGGAACATATACATTCATTACACATCTGAGCGTACCTGGGATAAGAATGACTTTACAAGAGATAAATACGATAAAAATTTCGTCAAATACCTCTCTTAAAACAAAAAAGTTAAGCCTGAAATATTGTGTAACGCTACTGTGAAAACAAACTAATTTGAGCTTTTTTTCAAGCCCTTAACTTGTCATGCTTATATATATATATATATATATATACACACATATATATAGTTACTGGAATAGTTCCTTCCACTTAGCTTTATCAATTAGTTTTCTTTTTCCATTTCTAGATAATCATATAATTACAAAAAACCACACCATTATTATTGACACTAAATGACGTTTCTATTGCTTTCCTTGCCTTTAACAGCACTCCCTTAAGTTCCAAATATTCTCCTGAGATATGCTGAAAGATTGCCTCAAAGAAATCAGTTCCTGTTATGGTCCACTCCACTGCTTGCATTTATTTGCCCTCTTGCTAAGAACTTGGCACTCCTTTCCTAATATCTGAGGATGATTTGAAAGATTTCTTTATTGCTGTTCTTGCAAGTTACATTACTGGCACTTCTGCTCAACCACTAAAAGCTGTTTATCAGAAACCACAAAATCCAATCTAATATCTCACTTGCGTGATCACAGTTACAGATAACTACCTAAATTTAATGTAACAGTTAAGAGATAGGAAACATTTTACAATGCTTAGAAAAGAATCAGAATTGGTTAAAAATTAGCCTTTGCAAAGAATACTGCAAAGTCAGATTCATCACAGCCACCTGCTCAAGTGTAGTAACCACCAAGAAACATTAATTGCAGGAGTATATATTAAATCACATCTCTCCCCTGGACCTGCGTTTAACAACTTCCAGTTCTATCCTTGAATTTTAAGCTTCAGTTGCTACTATTAGAAGGAAAACATGTGAATCAGGTAAAAGGGGTTGAAGAGATAGAGGTACTTCTGCTTTCTATTTTCCTAGGAAGCTTGTGGGAGTGGAATTAAGAGCATCTCTTAAATTGAAAATACCTACATAAAAAAGCCTAATGGCTGGAACCTGTCACCCTCTTGGGTACATACTCTACAGGCACCCTCTGCATCAAGGCCACTTTTCTCCATTATCAGAATTTTCACAGGTGTGAATTGAGCATGCAGGAAACTCCCTCTCCAAAACACACTTTCCACAGGCTTAGCTGTCTTCCAGTTTAGCACCTTAAACAGAGCTCAATGTGGTATTATACAAGCCTTTACACAGTAACAAGCAGAAAATAGCCAGAGAACTGTAGACCCCAACTGCACTTACTGAGAAGCTGCTGCAGAACCTCCTAATTGTTACTTCTTAGCCAAACCTGTCATTTACCAGAACACCCATTTGTCCCAAATTTAAACAGATCTTTAAGAAGAGCAAAACAAAAGCTGAAAAAGCAATCACTTTCTCCAAGTTTCAGAGGTTTAACAGTTGCACTTCTTAGTCTCTCTTCCACTGCTCCATGACAGTAGCCATGCTTTCATGCTACTAAACTTTATCTGTTGCCACTTGAACTCATCTTTTGAAACAATGCTGGGTAATCAGAAATACAGTCAGCTTTTCTGAGGAGTGACACACCAGCACTTTACACAATAGCATTAATATTTCCTCTCTTGGGGGAACAAAAAAGCAACTCCCGATGCATCCTGAAGGATCGCATTTATCTTTTCTATGGCTCTGTCTCATTAGCGCCTGATATTCTGTGAAACAGTACACAGTCATCCCCTCCCTCAGACACTTCCAGCTGCTGAGCTTCATACATAGAGCAGAAATCTCTATTATAACTTCCAAAAGGAATGAATTTACATTTTATACAACTGAGTTACAATTTCATTGCCATTATTCCAGTCCTCAAGTTCTTACAGTTCTTCCTTTATGGTATTTTAATCCACCTTTGCACTGGGACACGTCCACATAAGCAATACTTACCTCCCTTTCTGCCCAGTGAAAGGCCCTGATAAACTAAATCTTTCAGTCTGCTGCAAGTGTGATAAATCTTCAATTTGTTGAGAAAAACGGAAGAACTGCAACAGTATGGACACACAGTCAGAAGTTTAGGACTTAGTCACTTTTGCATACAAACAAACAGCACTTAAACACTAAAGTCCTAAACAAAAATCATGAGGTTATCTCCAGATCTTAATTTAAGATTCAAGCTCTCTATTAAACTGTTATAAATAGAGATTCACATTTATGCCCTCCTTATTCAGATGCAATCCTGTGTTATAGCAAGTACTTAAGGGCCAAATCTTTATCCACGTGCACTTACTAATATTTTATTCTAATCGTAAGGCTATATTATGCCAGAAATTAACTTTGAAAAAAAAAAAAAAAAAAAGAAAAGAAGAGAGTATATTAATTATATCTGTTGTATGTATCAAATCGGAAATTACTGTTCCGACAGACCAGTGTGACAGAGCAGAACAGGACCAACAGGATTGCTGTATGAAAACATTACAAATCAAAAAGCATCAAAGCTTGCAGACAAATCTCCGTATTAACTATAACATCTTGTTGGTGCTCTATTTTTAGGGTTGTTTTCTAAAAGAACTAAAAATGGGGCTTCATATAGCTTTCTGTTCAAATTAAGGGGTCAGTCAGTGTGAAAGTTCAGACAGATTTCTATTTTGTACCTTCTGGACTCCATAAATGAGCTTTGTCTGGGTTCCACATTTTGGCTTTTTAAACAAGCACGAGGAAAAAAAAAACCCCAAACAAAAACAAAAGAAAAGAAAAATACCTTTAAGCTTCAAGTTTGTATTTTTAGTGTATTTTTTTAGTTTGTATTTTATTAGAAAAATATTTCTATGCCACCTTTTCAGCTTTCCAGAGAGACAGACCTTGAAAACTGAAACTTGATTTAATAGAGCAGAAACAAAAGTATGATCCAACATTAATGCTTCAATTAGAACTGCTTAATAAGAAACTAAATTTAAGAATTAAAGACCTTAGGACCAAAATCTGATTGAAGAAATGGAAGTCTTTATCGCCTGGGGAGATAGCATAGGAATTCAAGAGAAAAAGAATGTGAAAGGTGAGAACCATGTGCTAGAAATTATGGTTGGAAAGGTAAAACATAGAAAGGTTAAGCTAACATTAATGGAGGCAGGCATCAAGGATCTCCAAGCACAGGCCCAGTCTTTTAGGCAACACAGTCACTAGTGGTAAGGTAGGACTCCCACCTACTTTACAGAGGTAACCTAGCATGGAACATACTCAACCAGAAAATAGTACACTTAACTTAGAACTTCTGCACTTATTAGTAACTATTAAATGCCAAACTAAGCCTCAGGGGTTGTGCCCTGTTCCTGTCATGCTGTTCTCTGATACCTGTTTGAGACAGTACTACCTATTCAACCACCTGCTTTCTGCAACTCTCTTAATCTGTGTATTACTCCTTCAAGAACAGACCTATCCTAGATCTCTATTTAGCCATGCTGGGATAACACTACTTAATACCAGTTCTCAGCTGCATATACTCTATGGTGCAAAGAATACCTCAAAATTAGTCCTCCCAAGAACCACCACAGGAGAGTAAAAAGGCCACCAGCACTGTGCAGTACATTTTCAGGCAGCACATTGTTCTGTAGACACACAGCTGGAATACTTAAAATCTAACACATGCATTATGCTGTGCTGTATTAACAACGTAACAAGTAGAAATAATATCCACTACAATTTTTTTAAAATATTTAATAAATCCAGCTACTTCTCCTCTTCAGAGAGGAAAGCTAAGGCCTATAGGTCTATTTAACACCTGGATAAACACTATTTAACCTCACCACACTGGTCAACTACTTTTCATATAAGCTGAATTTTGGCTAATAATGTCCCTATTAAAGAGCAGTCATTGTCATCCACTATCATTAAGCTAAACTGGTTTCCTGGGAGATGTCTCAATAAAGCCAACACCCTAGTTTAACGCGCTTACCAGTTAAGTAAGGTATGCAACACAAAAAAAGGCTTGTGAAAGAAGAAATCTGTGTTTCACTCAATTCTATGTAGCTATTTTGCCAAAAAATTTAAAAATCACACACACATCAGTACTTTCTCCATTAATTTACAAATATTATATAAATATATACATGTTTGCATGTGTGCATGCACTCTACCAGGAAGCAAGTACCATCTCTCTAAATCCTGTCTCTAAACCCAGTATAATATATGACAAAACCACACATTATACATGTCCTGTGAGAGGAGAAATAACAACATGCTGTAGGAACAAAAAAAGTATAAGTAACTCTGAAACACTCCATGGGAGCAGGTTTAGCAGGCTAATTTGGGATGATCTGTGTTTAGTATTAACAACGAAAATGCTTTCAAAAAAACCACGTGAAAGCCCGAGTCTTCCTTTCCAAATCAGGCATTTAAAAGAAAGTTTCTAACCATACCTGCACTAAGTTTGGCACCTAGAGTGAGACATGGTTCATTTAACTTTTGACATTTAAAAGCAAGACAGCTAACGTAACCCAGGTGCTGAGAATTTCTCTTAGAGAAATGCACTTGTGGTCTCAAAATCATTATCACAGATAGGAATGATGACAAAATACCTTCAGATACTGATTATCACTAATTCCCATGGTGTGTGTCCATCCAGGTTACGCAAAGCATTTTCATTTTCTACTATCAAACACAACAGAAGCTACCCTGAACGTCTGACAGAACTAAGTCTGTGACTTTTGGCCTTTACTCTATTTTCAGGACAGAGAAAAGCATAACTGCAAGTGGCAAATCCGATCATTCACCTGTACTGAGCATACAGTAAGTGACAAAGGCTAACAACAATATCTTGGACAGAAGAATATGCTTAAAGGAAAAAAGAAAAGCAACTTCTAGTTAATCATGTCAAATATATACAATGCTGTAGACACTGCCATGAAAAGGTACTAAAAAACCACCTGTAATACCACAAAAAGATAACTGTGCCAGAAAACTCTCTCATTCACACCATTTCTAGGTTAACATACCCTGCTTCTTGCAAGACAGAAGATAACCTAGCAGAACACAAGTCTTCAAATGATTACAGGAACATGCCATTGTCAGCTTTTCACATGGTACAGTTCTAGTCTGCACCACGGTTTGCACCTTATGTCAAAAACCAAACTGAGCCAGGATTAAAGCAAAGTAAAATAATAACTACATCAAAGCCTTCCTTATACAGTTTTCTGTTGGATTTAACTGGAGTGGAGACTGTTACACATCTATTTTCTCACTGCTATAACAATTCAGCTTAGCTCCTGGCCACAGCGCTCTGCGGGGCTGCCCTTTGTAAGAGTAACGGTGGCTGCCCTTACTCCTGGACCCACACAGGCCTCATTAGCCACTGCCATGAGAGCTGCTGGCTCCTGGCAGGTCTCTGCACTCTCCTGGCGTGTTACCAGCTCAGGACCAGTCCCTCCCCTTGTACGCTGTGATCCCTTGCTCCACTGTGGAACATACCTGCACCACAGCTAGTCACCCCAGCAAGCAACCTTCTTAAAGGGAAATGTTGTTCATATAATTCTTAGGACATACGACAACTTCCCTTATTCTGGTGCCCTATATCTTAACATATCTTTTAGAATAGGTGGATTGGTCATTGAGATGGCCTCCTCCCCTCCCCCCCCCCCAATCCCCCAAAGCTCATAGCTAATGAGTACGAAATGAAAGAAGCACTTTCATCATTCTCACTGTCACCTGACCCCCAGAAGTATATTAGTACCCATCTCCCTTGCTTTGTTTCCTCCCCCGTTTCCTCCCTGCATTTTGGTGTATTGTCTTCACTAGACAAGTCTTGCTGCCCTCTGGTCAATAAAACATGTCACAGACCTTGTCTCCAACCTGCTCCATGCCTGTAGACGACATTACCTGTTTATGTTGCAGTGCAAGTGTCATGCCATATCCTGTCTGAGCTTTGACTCAGAGCAACAGAGAAGTAAGATAGCTACCCTGAGGTAAAAAAACCCCACACCTTTCCCAGCACTGAACCAGTTCTATAATGAAGATATCATAGCTTCAGATGAGGAAAATTTGTTTTAAATTTTTTATCCAACAACATCAAGTCAAAACTGAATGGTAGCTCAAACACCTGCACCAAACATGAATTCAGGTGCCCAAATGCATAGATTAAAAGATACTAAATCCTTTTCACCTTCTTACCACATTTATAAAAGAGAAAAGGGCAAAATCAACTTGGAATTTCCATCTTTACCTTTAAGCTGTTTGAAAGGAACCTCACCCCTCAGTTATTCCATTCCTGATTGCATTGAAGTTATGACAGAAAAAACCTAACCATGCTGGAGACAACTGCATTCAACAATTTATGCTTGTACAATGAAAAATGCTAGTACTCTGATAATTCTTGAAGTTTAACAACTCAAGACCCCAGATGGTTTAGTTAATCTTTTTCTAAACGATACCTACCAGAGAGAAAGGCACAGATTACACAGTTATGAACTTTTTGAAAAAATAATACAGCCATTTACAGGAGAAACTCATGTCTTTGATGGAAGTTTAGGTTGTACCAATCCAAAGATCAATTACTAACTATTGTTTCCCCAAAGGCTTGAACAACTAAATCATGCTACTATTGGGACCGCTATAGATAAACAATCACTTTCAAGCATGAGTGATAAAAGCCTATACTATTTCTACTCCAAAATTATGAGTTACAGCTCTGATGCTGCTGCCTGTAAGCATGGCAACTGATAGGCATGGGATCTGCATCTGCAAAGCATAATTGAAATGGAGGTCAAGAAAAGTTCAACGTGAAATGAAGTACACGATCAGGTCCAGGTTTTAAATAGGTTAGTAAATCATGTTTCTAATTTACTCTCTCCACCATCCTGAAAGCTCCTGTTGCATTTAGCATAGCTGTAAAAATATTTCATTTGTATTGCATATTTGGGGAAAAGAGGCAAGTTAAATAAAAAAAAAATATTCCAGGAAGTTATAGGATGCTCTTAGCTCACGCTGCTGCAGCCCAGTAACACCTGAAAACAACTTACCCTTGGCTAACCTGTTCACACCTTTATTACTTATGCCAGTGCCATTGCTTAATTAATAGTTTCACAAAGATGTGTCTACTGAACAGTAATAGTATTGATCTGCAGAGGTTTATTTCAACAGTACTACACATTAGAAGCATATTAATGAGCACTATCTCCCTATTTATTGCATTCTGTTGGCATCTGTCTAATAATATGTGCATTTTGAACATCCTATCTGTACCACTGAAGTATTGCAAGCTGCTCATGCAGATTTATGTGTGGACTTCAGTCCTATGTTTCATCAGCAATAACTTCATAATAGATAAAGGCCTGAATTTTTAAACTCATTGGAAAATTTTTCATATGAAGTGACCTTTGGCATTGACTGTAGTTCCTTCTGGTGCTTGTTTTAAAAATAACGGAAAGGGTTAATGAGTTTTTGTAGGTTTTATGTCAAACTGAGTCTTCCTGGTTGAATGAATCTTCTTTTCATGCCAACAGTTTAATTAGAACAAATTATGGTAATACAGAAAATAATCAAGAGACTGACTTTGGTATTCATTGTTCTAAATATGAATATGTTTTATATAGATAGTAGGAACAAGATAGAAGCTATGGTGAAAAGGAGCAAGTTAAGACAGACCAATTTGGAAACGTGCAAAACACAAGAGACATACAGGGCTATAGCACGTGTCATATATAAAAGACAGTCATAAGGTCTACCTACTATGGCTGAAGGGACTGCAGGTTTCAGTCTCATGTAACTGGAATAAGCAGTAGGCTTTGTTAGGACTTTGGATGTCCACCACCAATTTTGCTTTTTAATTATCAAGTGCTTGCACATGACAGAAATGAGCACTTCAAATCTGTTTGCTGCTTAGGGTTTACACACATCTATAGCAAAAAGAATAAGGGTCACATTCCTATTGTAGCACTGCTATCTCTTTTATAATCTCATTTCTCTCTTTCAACACATTTTCTTTTCTTCCTCCTCAGAGGACAGATTGAACATATTCTGATTTGACATTCCCTGTAAAGTTAATGTAGGCAGAATATGTGACAGGTCTGTGACATTTTTCAACCTTTTTTTTTCCCTTAGGCAAAGTTCATCCCTGTGCAAAGGGTCCACAAAATGCTTGTTCAGCCTCTGCACAAAAGGAATCTTAGCCAAAGCATGTGTTACATAGACATAATATAAATTATCCTGCCTCTAAGAGGCTCAAATACACACTTGCTTTAGCTACAGCTTTAGGTATTTAGGTATTAGGCCCAAACTACTGTTAAATGCCAGAATTCAACATTCATATTCTCTTCTCAGAATACTGCTTATACCAGTTTAGAAAGAATTTGGCATTTATAGCTATTAAACCCAAGTACAAATAGGAACTTTTGCCTCAAAATTTTAGAATCAGTTCTGTATCATCTACGCCACTTAAAACTCGTCACTTGCTAAGTACCAACTTCTCTGTCACCATTAACCTCTTTCCAAAAAGCATCATCCAGCCTGCCTCTGGCCACTTTAGTAAAAGTATCATCACTTACACATACCCAGTTAGGCTTAAATAAGTACTAACAGGTGGTCCTGTCAAAAAATGGAATCACACTCCACCTTTTCACTGTTTCACTATTTTAATGGCTTTGAGGATTCCAACATGAGAATACAACAGCAACTTAATATCATAAGTACTATTCAAAATGTTTTCCCTTGAATGACTTCTTGAAGCTTAGGTTGGACTTCGTCTGGAGGAAGGTGAAGAGGCTCTTAAACTGAGTCTCTTCCTTTTACTGTTGACTAAGCCTGAGCAAGGAAAAAACCAGCCTAGATTAGCTTTTAATGACCCTGTGACATACCTGTCTGGATTTCTGACCTCTCAAAGCGCATCAGTTTTATGACCCTACTAGTAATACCTCACACAAGTCGTAGGCAACAGACAGGTGCACTTAGGTTCTTTGTCCCCATTCTTTTGTTGGTACACAGAAGAAACTGTGAGCTTTTAAATCATAAACCAAATACCTTCTTCCCCAGGAAGAAGCACCTTATTCTTCTAGAACAAGGATTTCTAGGCAACATACCTGGATTATCACATTGGCTCCAGTTTTAAAAGTGATTCTGCACTTAATATCATGTTCAATATACCCTGCTTTTAGCAAAAGCACATAGAGAACAAGGCATACAAGAAAGAAGTATAGGTGTAAGTTTCTGCACAGAGCCTGAAATTGCTAGCAGGGATGCTTGTCTAACTGCACAGTGCTAGAGACCTGAAAAGCTAACAGGGAAGGAAGAAAGGATACAGTATAAAACAAACAGTTCCACTGTACGTCCTGTAACATTTTAATGGAACGCCACATATCTGCAAAACTACATGCACCTGTTGTGAAATGCATTGCATAGCTGCTCAAAGTACAAGTAACAGAGAAAGCTATGTTTTATTCATGCCTGGTTTTAAATGTCCACCCCAAAATAAAACACAATGCTGAACTCAGCAACTGCATGCAGTTTTAGCACAACTGAGTACCTTTTGTTACAAGTGTTTTTGATCCCTTTTTTTAATAGAAGAGTAAAAATAATTACAAGCAGAAAAAAAATGAAATCATTATCTAGCTTAATGCAAGAGTTTAAAAAGGCCGTGATGAAACAAAGGCATAAGGGGCCAACCGAAATAAAACAAGCAAGACTGACATTCATATTGCAACCTCTGTCATTTAAAAAGCAGGAAGCTATTATGTACATTAGCATGGGAGGATCCACAAAATGGAAGCAGCATTGAAAGTATCGTCTGAAGGCTAATGCAATATCTAAACAGACCATAAACTACTGCATTTTCCCATACTGCATCTTAGCTGCTTGAAAAGAACCTAATACTCTAGTTTTATTTCTTACAGAAATCTAAGTTCTTGCAGAAAAAAAGAACAAAAACAGTTATACTAAACCTTAGCAAATACTGCAACAAGAAATAGCCAGAAAGAAGGCTTTAAAGTCACAAAGTAAAATAAGTTTACACTCGAAAATTTCACTGTATATTAAACTTGTTTTTCTTTCATCCTATAGCATAGGTCTTCAAAACTGAAAGTCGTATGAAGATGTACCTGGGCAATAACTCAACAGTAGAACAGTGTTTATTACAGCTTCTATAAAAAAAAAGGACTTTGTTATCGCTTCAATAGCATCAATAATGACGCTAATGGAATAACATACTAGCTGTGGAGGTTAATTAGGAGAGTGCCTTCAACTGCTGCACACACAATTTGTGCAATGGCTGTTCCTGTTGCAGTCTGTGCGGACCTTACCTGAAATATCTCCTTCAACAGAAGGAATCTCTCCTACTGTAAAACAAAAAGGCATATCCCTTGGGCTCCACAAACTTGATTATGTATCCTAGTAGCCTTACAGTAGCCCAATTCTTAGAGATGCTTCTGGAGACTGGTTTTAGCTCTAGACTATTCCAAAAAGGCTGCAAGCTTCAAAAAAACGTCATGGTGTCCTGCCACTGTACACAAGCTAGTGAAGAGTTGAAAACTTCAACTCTTTACATTTCAAATCCCTTAATGTTTTGGGGTTATTTATTTCATTTTTAAGCCTCTGATCACTAATATAAACTGAGGAGCCAAGAGCAAGAAAAATATGTTACTGGAAAGTCTAATGGGTAAACCCTACAGGGATCCTTACTAACATAGTACACAATGTCCTTATGGTAGCACATTATTAGAATAGGAAACTACCCTATATATAAACACTATAGGATACCTTCTGGTTTCTATTACTCCTATGTCACCTGTAAGTAGATTGCTTTTGAGAAAGCAAGACAACTAGTACTGGGCTTATTTTTCTGATGCAAAAAGGTGAAGTACCTGAAGAAAGGGCTGACTTGTTGTACCTGAAGAGTTTCATCAAGATCAATAATACACTTACCATTTCTGTATTTGAAGGATTGAATTTCATTTAAAAAATTAATCCTTGTCTAAAAGTTTCTGTGGTCCCCTTCACTGCCATATTAGTGTGCCTTACACGCACAAGAAAACAAGTGAGTTTAGCTGCCAGAAACATCTTCATTGCACAGAACCTACACTCACTTGCCACAAAATGCAAAAGAAGAGGGATGACAACTTCTCATACAAGATGATAAAACAGAACAGCAATTTTAAGTCCAAGTGGATGTAACATAAGGATGACATTGCTTGCTCATGATGAGTCAGGTGTTACTCTCTCAAGAGATTTCTTGCTGCTAATTTCTTCTACTTAATGTGCCTGATGTTGGAAAGTAGAAAAGCCTGTCTATCTGTACTTCCTTAATTGTGCTCTGAGAGCAGTGAGTTTTCAATCCAGCAAAGAGGAAACGTGTTCTTGTGCTCAAATATGCATTCAGAACTCAAACAAGAACTTCAGGCATTTGTTTTTACTCACTGTGCTACCTGGAACAAGCAACTAAATCCCACATCCTGCCAACTTGTTCCTCTGTACTTGATGTTAACAAAAATATTCCTTCCTTCACAGGGACACCGGGAAGAAAATCCTTGAGAAGATGATCAGCATGTATCCTCAGTTGGCAGTGGGCAAAGGAAAGGCATTACGGAGACAACGGGAAGCCAAAACAGTAGTGCCATGAGACAGGCCAAGAACAAACAGGAGAGTGGATGCACAGAAGAATAAGGCTTGGCACAGTGGGTCTCCCCACTGCCATAATTGCTGACCCACAGTCCTGCTGATTCCTAGGGCCAGTCAACAGCCAAATCACACAGAGGTGGAGAAAGCAGAGCTACCCTTCTGCTGGACAGCAGATTTCCAATTTAAATGCAGATTGTGAATTTTAGAGCTTTAAGCAGACACCCTGTTAACGTTCTCAACCTCATGTTTGTTGAAAAGAGTAACACTTCAGATCATATCAAACTTACACAAAACAAAGCGATTTCAGTTTAAATAATTTAAAACAGTTAAGCTGAGAGAGCAATACTTTCTGTTTTTTGATTTTATTTATCTTCACATTTCTTGGAAAAAATATAGCTTCTTCGCAAATTTTACAACTTATGGGAGTTTTTTAATAACACCTCATATTGCTACGGCAGGTCACAAGGTTAAGTCTAATGCTGTGACTTTTGGCAAGATAGATTAATACCTATGCTGATGTGAAAACTGGGAAACATGTTGCCAAAAGGGAGTGGAGTGGTGCATAGCTGTAACTGGGCATGGGAAGGAAATCTGTTAACAACTTCGCATTTCACACCAACCCATGTAAAGCTACACATTTTGCATGTGCACATATATATACACATATATATATGTAAACTTAAACACGATTGCAATTTTTTTTACTGACAGATGTCAGGCAAGATGCAACACTTGATGATAGCTCAACAGTCACGTTGAGGTTCTAGCCACAGATTTTCATTAGCTCAAAATAATGCAAAGTGACTACACATTTCTAGACCTACCAACCATATCACTCAGTACTCCAAATGTGAGCACTTGCTACGTGAATTTTGTATGGACGCACTGATAATTTTATGATCTCTTCTGCCTCCTAGACGATAAAATGTTTCCAGATTCCCACATGGTAATAACTTCAAATACCTCTGTGCCACTAAGTTAAGAATTTGACAGAGTTATATTATAGTGCTAGAATAATTCAGTATCCTCAGCTGACAAAACTAAAATAAATAATATATGGACAAGTATCTAGTGCCTTCTGATTAAAGTCTTCACCAATAAAAAATTGCCACTCTTCCTTTCTGGGCCTTTTAATTAAGAAAGAGGTGGTTTTCAAATCAAATTTAACACAAGAACAAGTGAGAGGCAAACATGCCTAGATGAACCAACTGCCTATGAAATAAGCACTCACTTTCCTTGTGGAAAAACCAGATAATCCATTAAAATAGCAAGGACAGAAGCTATGATCTTTCCCTTAGAGGAAGAAAGTGAAAGCTTCAAAATAAAAATATTTACTTGCATAAATATACAGAAACACATACCAAGAAGATTTTGTTCCAAAACAAAACCTCCTACTGGAGGGGAGGGGAAGAATAATTATTTACTTAAATGTGTTTGTTATAAAAAAATCAAAGAATAGAGTTGCATAAACCTGAACCTAGAAAAGCATGACATAAACTTATCCCTTGTTGTGGCACTTGTTTCCAAAACTTTCATTCTTCTTTCCTGTGAGAGGCACACCCAACCAACTTAGGCACTAAGGTTTCAAAAACCTTTTCTTCATTTCCCAAAATATCTGATGGAACTCACTGTCCGAAATTCAATTAACAAACCTCTACGCTTTAATCTACCTATTAAGTTGCTAAATGACTGAAGAATTGCTTTTGCACCTTGTAAAAACTACATCTGTGTAATATAAAACACATTCCATTCTCATGGCATCATGCTTAACTGAAAAATAGTGGGAAAAATAGATTAATGGAATACTGACTTAAAGAAGTCTATTGCTGGATGAGAAAGAGTAAATGAACAAATGCCATTTTGGGAAAAACAATTCTAATTCTGCAAATAGGTATCTAGAGACTATAAAGGATCACAGCATGAACATAATTCAACCATTTCCAAAAAGGCATACAGCCATGTATTCCAAGGGACATATAGGAACAACAATAGATAGCCTGCAGGAAGAAAGCAACTGGTGTATAACTAGTGCTTTAACTACTGCACTGCTGAGCCAGATGTACCCACCATTCATCCATCAATCTGGACAGGTGCTGCAGGATACTCCCCTAGCTGGAGAAAAGGAGCACCAGAAAAGTCCATAACCAGGGCCTGAGCATCAATAAAATTAGAGCTGGTGTGGGACTAAACGGCTACAAGGAAAAGAGGGAGATTTCTGATTATGAGGTGCCAGGACAACAGAAGCAGCTGCAACACCTGCCACAAGAAACCAAGGGAGCAGAGAAAGGTCATATGCGAAGCCAAAAGGGACTGTAACTTCTCTTCTGGAAAAATCACACATCTCCCTGCTAAGTAATCTCAGGTTACCTTACATTTTGGCAGCAGCTTTAAGTTGCTTCTACCACAAATCAGAGATCTTGCCACATGCCACCTTACAGAACATGAGGAGAACTTACTGTAGCTAGCTAATTTTCCTAGCAGGCATCTAGTGAGAACAGCTTTACCTAGAGGCTCTTTCATCTGTCACAACTGTGTTTCTCATAGCCTCTAACTTCCTACCAAGAAGCAGCAACTCACCTAGAACCCCATGTCTGAATTCAATTACTGTAATCTGAGAGAAGTTCAGTGACCTTCTGGAAAACTAAACATAGTTACTCATCCATTCAATGTCCCTTCTACTGGAAATCTCGTGCTGTTGCTTTAACTCTTTCCTTTCTGCAAAATCTTAATTTTTATCTTAGTACACCTGAGAAGGTAAAATACAACTATAATAACAGATTTTTGACTTTGTGGGCAGCCTACAGAAGCTTGAGTCATTTTGTCAGGCCCTCAGTGGATGAAGAGATTCTGCCAAAAAACAATTTTCTGCATTATACCTTGATCTTGCTCAGGATTTTTGCTGGCCAAGAAAAAAAAGAGTACATATGCAAGAAGGTTTGTTTTAGTTTTGTTTTTTTTTTTTTTTTTTTTTTTTTTGTTAAAACCTCAAACAGGTACATTGGAAAAGCTTTAAAGTACAGTTATACCATAGCTGCAGCAGCTAATTAGCAACATCAAGTGTCACGGCAATGCTGCTAATTGCAAATTATATCATCATCTCTTTCAATGCTCAAAATATTTAAACTACAGGATGTTGCTGCCCCAGAAATCAAACCTCAAAAGAAGCATTTCAGAATGAGGTACAGTCATTGCTTCAGAAAACCATTAATGACACATAATAAAAATGAATAACAGCAAAGTCTGACTTCAAGTTCCTGCTACTCCATTCACAGGAAGAGCTTCGAATGAAGAGCCCATACAGCCGGCTAACACTATTGGCACATTGCCAAGATGAAAAGCAAAAGACAAGTTATCTATGCTGCAATATCATTGTCACACGCTCTTTGTTACAGTGCCAGAGATGTTCTAAAGAGAGATTTGGCTTTCTGAACACCTTTAATAGGCTTCCTCAGAGTTTTAATTAGTAAGAGATCCAAGCAGTAGCTGACAGCTGGCAGAATCTCCTGAAGAGAGTTAAAGTCAACATAATTAAAATTCTGGAAGGAAAACATATTCCTCCCAACACCCTTAATCAGTCAGACTTGGTTGGAAATGCAAGATGGCACCTTTTGCCTTGGCAACAACATAACCTGGGAAATATGTCACTCTCAAACATAATAATGGAGTGAGTTCTTCACATGGAAATTCAGAACTACTACATCTCTGAAATGCGTCCTCCACCTTCCTCTTAATAAATGTTACTATAATTTAGAATTTTTTGTCATACTTAAGATCTGGCATTTTATGACTGAGCCATTTTCTGCTAGCAGAGTCACAGGCAGTGACATATAACCTTCCCATAACAGGTGACTCCCTGTCTTTTCCCTGGCACTTATAAGGATATCTAGCTACCTCCAGCACGAGTGGAAATATGACAAGAATATTCAGGTTGCACCAGACACATATGGGCAAACGGAAATGTTTCTTAATTGCAGGCTCATGGCTTTCTTGTCATAACAGGTTCAGCTGCTGGCCTGAACCTACACATGTCTGTGCTCTTAATGCTTTGCTCTGTTGATAGAGCTGGCTCTCGGAAATTCTGCCATTCAAACTTGGCCTCTGAAGCAGTATAGCCTTAACTAGCTCCAACTTTCAGGTTCTGCAAGCTTACTCCAAGCTTTGATGCAGCAACCAGAAGTCTGCCTACAGTTCATTTTGGAGTTCTTTTTTTTTAGCACAGTTAAGATGCATCTTTAGTTGCAAACCCCAGCATCAGATTCTCCTTTATGTTTACCTAAAATCATTACTGCCTACAGCCAGTTCCCAGCACCTGGCTCACTCGTGGCACAGCAGACTGCAAACAGCTGAAGATACTTACTGAATATGGATGGGGGGGGGGGGGGAGGAACAACTAACTAACCAACCAACCAAAACCACCTCCTCCAATGCCCTACCTATCCCCAAACAAATAAAAAGCCCGAACCACTGTCTAAAGTAAGGGTTGCCTTGAGGATCAATACAATTCCAAGCAAGCCCAAGCACTACAGCAGACATGAAGTGAAATTTGAAAAGAAACTCAATTTAGAATTACAGGTTAAAGTTTCCACTACTTTTTATTTCCTTACACTGTCTTTGTTTACTACATGCTCACCTACACCACTGCAATGACTCTCTATTCTGCACATGGCCTGGTTTTCCATTGCCATATACAATGTACAATCATTCCCCAAAATGTAATAAGATTGCAGCCATTCCAGTGTCATCACATTTTATACTCCTCTTAGGCAGTTGTAAATGACAGCAGAAGGCACAAGGCAGTCAGGAATCAGGCCTACAGTACTTACTGTGATTACAATGAATATGACAATAATCCCTCTCTTTGTAAAACAAAATCCCAGGAAATGTGTAGACACTGAGGTTAAAGCCTCTTGGAGCAGCTGCTGAGATGCTGCTTGAACTACTCAATTATACTATTAAACCAGCAGCAGCCACCCAAGTGATTTGATTCTCTGTGCATTACAAAGAATAAGATACTGATTTTAATAGCAGATCTAATGCAGCCCATCCAGCTCAAGCTGCAAGCACTCTGAAAGAAGCTGCACCACCAAATTCTTCTCTTTGTTGCCCCACTCACACCTGAATAATACAAACAGAAAATATAGCTATGGCAGCTAACATCCAAGACCTGCCGGGTAACTCAAAAGACACTCAAGGGAGCCCTGAGAAAAAGCACTAGGACCAAGGCTTCAGCACGCTGCCATTTTGTTGTATGATAAAATCAAAACTACCCTTGAAGTGCATGACAGCATGATGAATATTAATAGTTAAAATTGGTTCAGTCTTATTTATCTTTTGCATAGTGCTTTCAGACCTGCAGGATATACCTTTCCTAGCAAAGACCAGAGAAGAGCTGCCTTTTACTCATAATATACTGCTTTTCAGATATTCAGATGGGTAGCTACAGGATCATGGCCTGGAAAGCTGCACTTCCTTTAAGCTACCATATTTTATAGACCGGCAGCCTCCTTGTTTTCCACTTTCAGCATTACAGCTAATTTTACTTCTGCCTCTTTCATTTCTTCTCAATATCAGAGTTACAGTTCCAAGTTCAGTGCAGGTAACACCTTATTCTTTGTCCTTCCATCACGTTGTTTTCCTCTGCAAATCCACAAAACACAATTTATTTCCATTACCAGGACATCTTCCTTTACTTAAGCTACTGTGGCATGCACACCAAGTACACACTTACAGCACTCCTACTTCTGTCCTCACCTCAGCTGGCAGCCATCAGGCAGTAATCATTGTGCTCTCAGCATCAGCCCCTTTTCCTCCTCTCTCTTCCATCCATAGACTGCCCCACTTTTTTTCTGAGCCCTGATTATCATTTCCCTGAGCTTTCCATCCTCTTAACTTTCAAAGACTTGAGCCGCACCTCCAGAAATGTTCTCACTAGTACATGCATCCTTTTTTAGAATTAACTAAGACCAATATTTAAAAGACTTGTCAAAGTTCACACAAGAGAACACATACACAGAACTGTAACAGAGAGTTCTCAGACAATTGTTAGACTAAAAGCTATTTTTATACTGGCAAAACATCACTGACTTCAGCAAGTAACTCAATTTAATAATGTGTAAAGAAGGTCAAAAATCTTAACTGCCATTACACCTCTACTGCAGCACACACAACCAAAAACCAGATACTCATATAGACAAAAAAATGAGAACAAACAAACAAGCAAACAAACAAACGAACAACCCCCTAAACCAACTAACCAAAGCCCCCAAAACTGAGCAACCGGGCTGGGAATTTGCTACAAAAATAAATCAAATTAGAAAGAAACCATCATTTCTTTCAGAAAATACCATATTTCAGAGCACCAACTTACAACAACAAAGCCCTACAAAATGAAACCAGACAAATGCCCACCCCAAACCCTCCACTCCCCAAATGCCCCACCCCAAGGGAGATTATTGCCACCTCATCACTTCAAGACACCTCAGGTCACTTTTTCATAAGGAAATCTAGGCAGAAATAAACATCACAAACTCCAGAGTTTCCAAACCAAGTTATGAAATGAAACACATACCTCTTTGGTCAAAGGCTTCATCCCACTGTGTTGTGGCCACCAAGTGAGAAGGGTCCTGCAGAACCACAGAAGCAAAATATGGCAAGCAAGGACCCTGTACGATGCTGGTGGGCAGGGAACTCAACAACCCAAACACCTGCAATGGCTGGCAACAGCAGCAGGCTCCTTTGAGGGTCAGTATCATCAAGCCAGACCAAACCCAAACCCAGAAATCCACAGGTAAACCCAGAAAGCCACAGGTAAGCCCAGGGGGGCTAAAGAGAGACTATCTGCCCGCAGCATTGCTGAAAAGAGCTGTTCTGAGCTTAAATAGTGCCTGGGACCAGGTGGGGCTGGTCAAGGTCACTAACACCTTCCTGGGTCCTCAGCACACTCAAAATGCATTGGTTTCACCAGGTGGGGTTACACCTGTTATAAACGAGCAGGTTGAGTGCAGAAATAACATTTCAAAAGCACAATATCCTGGATTAAATCTCTCCTTGTGCTCTTAACTAAGGAGTCTGTTGTTGTAACTTGGTTTCAATTTATGTCTAAAAGGAGTATCAGGAATTGGGTAACCCTAAACTAAACCCTAATCTTAATCCAAAAGAGCTAAAGCCATCAGTTACATGCACTGCACCTTCTAAATTGACCTTAACACAAGTGAGGGCTGAAGCAGCCTTGCTGGGATAAGGTGTGATGAAAGGTTTGCATGTGCCAGGATTTGGCTAAGGGAATACTTCGTTGGTAGCAACAGCTTTACACGTGCATTTACATGCAAAATATTAACTAGAAGATTGGAGTTGCAGTATTTCAGATTGTGATGTGAGACAAATCAAACACGATTCTAAAGTAATCAATTTTCTAATTTAAGGTGCTCCAATGTAGAAAATCTCTCTCCCAACTCCAATTTGTCATTTTTTTGAATAGTACCAAAGATTTTCTCTCTTCTATAAGTTCTAGTTTGCTGAACCACTGGTTTTTACAGCTTGTTACCCTGCCAGAAAAACTGGACAACAACTAATGCCTTAGAGGCCTTTCTGCCTGTACAGCTGCTCTATTTGCATGAAGTAGCACAAAAGGAGAACATGGAGTTAAATTTTCCCTGATCCCTGAGGCAATCAGTATATTCCTTGGAGTATGAAATTTGATTATGCCTATTATCTTAGCTTGCATTCCTCTGACTGTCCCTACGGCATATAAAATACTTCAGTCCTGTTAGAGATCCTGCACAGCACTTGATAGCTTCCTCAGGGAGGGGATGCTACAGGTGGACTGTGCTACATGAAAGTCCATTGACCCGAATGTCAAAATATTAGATTTCATCAGTAAGAGTTTACTCCACAGGCCAAGATGGAAGCATATGATAATGGGGCAGCCTGCAGAAGCTTCAACTGTCATTTTTAATGCAGCACCTGTTCTAGAAGTAAAATATATTTATACTCTGTCCCCAGTGGCTCTCAATGTGAGATTTTCAGGGCCACTAATTCTAACGTCAAAACCTGACAAATGATTTTATACTTGGCAGGAAGAGGGAAGCAGTCAATGAAACCTAACTGAATAAGAAATCACAAAACACCTTAAATGAAGAGCATGTTTTTAATTGCTTACTTCTCTCCCACCCTAATGTCTGTCCATGATGGATGATGTGACAGAAGAATCCTCACTAAAGTCTAAGTAAATTAGAATTAGGAGAACTGGGACTACATTTATCTTATTCAGTAATAGCTCTTGGTTTCTCTTTGGTGTCATCCTTTGGTTTTCTACTTTATGGCATTATTCAGTGTGAGGGCTGAGATAAAAAGGCTAGAAGATGAATAGAGTACAAGGAAGGGGAGGAAGGACAAGTGTTCTCAGGACACACAGATTAAGTGCACTAAGGAAATAATTATAATCAAAATACACTTTTCACAATGAGAAAATTTGCTAAATTAGTGCAAAAAACAGTGCTTCTGAACATAGCTTAGTTTGCTTTCACCTAACTGACAAAGGAACGTGCACTAATCATAGAATCATAGAATAGTTAGGGTTGGAAAGGACCTTAAGATCATCCAGTTCCAACCCCCCTGCCATAAGCA
>JBCJKH010022073.1:697-46636 GCA_039877255.1 Loriculus beryllinus
AACCTCATTAAACAGAGTGGTTATCTTCTTTAAACTCTTCAGCTTCCATTTGCCCCCATAATTTGTCATCTAGGTTCCCCCATAGCATAGGGATGTATGCTGCAGTGTTCACAAGACCAGTTGCATTCAACAGGTAATCGTTCTTCAGGTTAATTACCAACAGCCAGAGAGACTGATAAAAATCTTCTTATCACAAGATAAAACTATCACGGTATGATTTGCTCATTAAACTAGTTCCATAATTAAAAATTAAGAAGTGGCTGAAGCATGTATTTCATGTTGTAGAGTAATTCCCAAAGACTGGTAATCTCTTGAAGAGGCTCAAGACTGTCATGACAACTAGGACAGCAGCTGCATGTGTATCAGCTATACCTTCTGAGTCTCTTGCTTCTGTTTAAAGCACCATTTCTCAGTTTACCTCCACTGTTCTTCCAAGATACAAGATTTGTAACAAATCCTCTGAAAAACCAGATTATCTTCCATGAAGATTTTGATGATCATTGGTAAAACCTTAAACCACAACTCTCGGAAGTGAAAAATGGGCCTGTACATAGGATCAGAGGCGATATGCATTCCTAACAGTGTATGTCTTTCAGACTGTGAAAAGTCATTTTCTTCATTAGACTGAGGTTTTTTTCAGTAGACTAGTAGCAAGCCTCAGTACAGTCAGCTAAGGCCACCTAGCCCTGGGAACAGAAGGCACCAATAGGCTGAGCACACTGGGGCAAAAGAAAGTCTCACAGGACAGAGCTTGTCAACTCTGTCACTGAGAATTAGGGAAGTATTTCTGACTACCTATACTTGTAGATACTCCACTAAGAAGCATTTTTTTTTTATGCTATCAGAGCAAACTGCCATGTATCTCCACTCAAATATAGCAGCAGCAAAGCTGGTGACACTAATGGAGAAAATTTTCTGAAATCCATGGTCACATCACTCTGTTGACTGTCCTGTCTACTGTGTTACCATATTTAATGAGGCTGCAACTGCATAACCCACCCACAGAACATATACTCATACTTCCAGTACCTCACATGGAAAAGGCTTTTCAGCCTGCTTGCACGTCCCAAGTGAGTTCAGCTTACCCAACAGAAAAATAAGTTTTGAAATTGTGCAACCATTTTCCATGTAAACTCAAGTGCAAAAAGCTTCCCTTTTTAGATCACAACCCAAGTTTTCCTATAGTGTCCTAAGATGTAACCAGGCCATGGGGTTTAGGATAGGGGTCATATCAAGGAGCAAACAACCTGGTCTCAGTCTTTCAGGTTTTTTTCTATTGTCTATGGAGAGACACAGGTCTCCTAGGTTGTTGACCTGCCTTAGGCACTTAACTTAGTGCATCCTGTGTGTCTTCACTACTTAATTCTAGGTGAGATGAACCCCAGCCTGAAAGTCCAATGAAAGATGCTGAAACAATTGAGTTCATTTTTAATTGTGTCATTTTTTAAGACTTTGCCCAAAATGAGAGACATTGGATGTCAGCCACATCCCTCACCACTTAACAATACCAGCATATTCTCAAGCTAAGGAAGTATATGGTTTAAGTAACTAACTTTTATTAAGTAGCAAACATGCTTAATTGTATGGAGCCAACTAGTAATGCATTTAAGCAATACACATACATGGGAACACTAGACAAACATGCATTCTTGATAAAGCAAAATGATTTTTGATCTCAGTGGGAATTTTTGCTTAATTGCTGGTGCAGGATCAGCTGCCCTTGTACTCTGGGGTTGCTCTGCTTTGTCTGCTGGTGCAATAAAGTGCTAATGCTTTATTGTAGACAAGTTCTGAGGAGAGTTTTCAGATGACACCTTACACTTGAATGTATTTCTGTTATTATCGCGTCATGGCTTTTCAGGAGCAAACAGCAAAAACTCATTTCATGAAGGATTCTCAACCAACTTTAAGGCTGCTGATTTTGTAAGTGGTCTAGGGGAAGAAAGTGGTTAGGAGAGCTCTGGCTAGCAGCCACAATGAAAGGGAATGGGGGAGTGCTGGTTGTGAGGGTCTTCCCCCAGATAATACCAGAATCAAGAGTTTTATCACACATTTCTTTCCATTTCTCCCTAATGAACAAGCCTTTATGAGGTCTCACCTGGGTGTTGTTTTATGCATAGCCAAAGTCACAACAAAGAGTGAAATATGAACATCTAATCTGCTTTGCTAATGCAAAATAACTTCTTTCTGTATGTAGCCTCACACAGATTTCAGCCACTCAGATGTAACAGACTAAAAATTGCTTTCAAAGGCTTAATTCAATTTCTGTGAGCTTGCTGTCAACTCCCAGAGAACAATATGAGTGCCTCCTTGGTTTCCTGAAAGGGACATATCTTTGGGATGAGCTCATTGATTTCAGATGCACTCTTACACACATCAGTCAGCTCAGATGCATCCTTCATAATTGAATTACCTGGGGATTTGGTTACCTTATAAACAATGCATGTTGCCATTTACCAGGCATTTACATATCAGTGAAGTCTAAGGAAAATCCTTCCTCCATGTGCTGCTGTAAGCTTTCTCTTAGCAAGTAGGGAGTATACACAAGGGTACACGTTTTTTCAAAGAGGATACCCATTATGGATAAAATAGTATGTAATAGCCCAGCTATGTTTTGCTCTAGTGTTCTTTGGCCCTTTTTGTACATGGGTGTACAAAAAGCATTTGTTAATTGTTCCATTAACTTCTCACTGCTTGATGCAGTCAATGGAATTAGGCACCAAGGAGCACATGAAAACCCAAGCTAGAGGCCTGTCTTTTCAAGACTCTCTGAAGATACCATTTCAAATGCCCAGTATACAGTTCTTTGCAGCTTCCTCTGAAGAGTGTGTCATTGCTAGTACAGAATACTGGCTGCACAGATTAATATTTTATTATAGATTTCCCCCCTGTATACACTACTGATGCCAATGGAACCTTGGGATACATGTATTATATATGGGATCAGCACCAATTCCTGGGAAGCCAGGCTGTCAAGGCAGAAATGATTGTGAAGTTAGAAAAGCGGTTGTACAAACTGATCCAAGTGCACTTCCTTGTATTGGAAGTGTAGTGGGAAATGTCTCCTGATCTTCCTGTGTAAGATCTTACCAGGTGGTTTTATCGAATACCCTCATTTATAGTGGTGCTATATTCAAGTAGATAGGAATGACAATTCCTTTCATATAAATAGTTAGGATCGTTATCAAGCAATAAAGCATCTGTAAAAAGAAACATGTTATTTGATTTGACTGGAAGTATCAAATGGATGTGGCTATTTGGGAAAAGGTCTTTTGCCAGGAAACACATACTCATCTCCCTACAGCAAGTGCAGTGAATGGTTTGCTAATTCTTTATAAGAGGCACTAATCTTTTTGTGCTTGTTTCCTCAAACAACTGGAAGAAATTGTTTATTTTCAATTACTCTGTAGCATCTTAACTACATTATTCAATTCAGCTTTAATAATAATAATATTCCTTATCACAAATGCAGCATTTTACACTACTTCATATTGGCCTACAGCATTAACTAATGCATCCCAAAACATCCTGCGCTTAAATTAAATGCGTACACTACTACAGGTAAATATCTATTTCCTTTGCAGCTTTTGTGGTGTAATTTAAGATCACACAAGCATAACATTCCTGTCATATGTCTAGGCCCAGATCCTGGTCCTGGGATTTCTCCCTGTTCTGTTTACATTCAGCTGTTGTTTGATGTAACTTTCCCATCAGATACCTCTGCTGAGGAAAACAGCTCTTTTGGGATAAAATATGCCTAGCGCTCTTTTAGGGAACTATAAACTGGAAGTAGTTCTCCAGCTTGGGAAAGGAGATAGAGAGTTATTTTTACTCTTAAATTCCTCTAGGGGAGAGGCACTCAGATATGAGTGTGACGAGAGCCATTCAAGTACATAGTGAAAGAGAGCGAGAGGAGGAAAGTAGCGATTAATGCTACACTACTAACTAGTAGATGGGACCAGCAAACCCAGCATTTTGACAGAAAGATTTCCTTCAACTATGGTCACTTCCAAGTTAAAGATACCAGCGGTGCTATTAACCCTGGTTTCAAGCATCTCTGACAACAGCCATCACCACCAGCTAGGAATGACTGCTCCTCCTAAAGCAAATGGTGAGAGATAACCAATACCAGTTGCTTTTCCCATGCTGCCTGGTATGCTCGAATCACTCCCAGGCTCCTCTCAGGTCTTGCTGGAAGGACCTGCCTTCAGGGAAGCCTGCCAGAAATCACCTGTCAATGCCTCTCTCATTCACCAACTGGGAAAGAGCTGATCCACAATGAAAAACAGTACAGGAGTCCCTGCACTGTGCCACAGCCAGGAGCATTGCATCCCCTCCCCTCCTGCTCTGCAGAGATGCTAAGGGCAAAATTGCAAAGCCAGGCCACTGCACAGCCCCAGACAGCAACATATACAGCTCCACCACCAGCACCAGCAACACTGGAAAGTGCAAATCAAATGGGCATATTCAAGTACAGACATGGAAAGGTCATTTCTTCTTGACTTCTGATTCGACTCTGGAGCAGATGCACTGGTCACAACTAATCCTCATGACACAGACCAAACAGCTCTGAAATTAGCAGCAGACTAGTAGGCATGAAGACAGGCTCATAGCTGATTTTGCCTTTTGGTTATTTAAAGATGACAGAAATGTCTAGAAAATTCATGCAGCAAACTCAGCTATGTTTCTAGGAGGGTTATGCATTTTTATACTTTGGGTTTTTTCTGGCGGGGTATCTGTGAGACTGCAAACATAATTTATAGATGTATCAAACGGCAGCCTGAAGAACCCTGAAACATTTTCTGTGCTGTGGACATTTCTCCTCAGGAGCTGTTTGTGCCTCGCTGTTCCTGTCAGGCAGGTTAATGTGCCTCTAAATTTCACCAGACAGAAAATGTATTACAGTGTCAGCTGCGGTAGAGAATGACGAATACAGACTGAAGGTACTATCAGACACCTCGAGGTTGCTTTCAGCAAGCACAGGTGGAGAAAATAGCCTGCCTTGGTTCCAACAAAATAGAGGGACGTGGCCGTCTCGAGGACACACTAAGACAAGATCAGCAACTTGTAAAAGCTCTCATTAATCTCTCTAAAATAAGCCTCCCAGGTTCTTGAAGGGAGGGCATGTTGAGGTAGGATTTGTGTGATCTGCTCATAGGCAGAAAACCAATTTAGAAACAGTGTTTGGCATTGAACAACTTCTGCCATTTTGAAATCCCCTTCCACCAGTCCATCACCCCTGGCAGACGCAGCCTGTGCAGAACAGGGAGCTTGCTGGCTCCCATGAGTGGCTGGAACGTGCTGAAATGGGGCATGCTCTGTAGCACAGGTGCCTGCATGCTGCCAAGGTGGTCATCTTGCTGTGAACCAGGGGAGCTCCCAGCAGCTTCCCCTGCTTTTTGGACCCAGCCTCATAGCTGTCTGTGTTGCAGATGTGTCAATCTGCATGGGGTTAGCTGGAGATATCCCAGTGTGTTATTACCTCTAAATGAGAAGACCAATGCCTTTAGCTTGGCTACGTTGACTTCAGCTTTTGTACTGAAAGTGGTAAGTTCACTCCCTGTACATGTCCTAACTGGAATCAGGATCATATGCACCCCATACAGAAATTGTGCTTATCTTTCTAGAACTGGGACATCCCAGCCACAATATTTCTTGGTTTTGTACTTCAGGTTCTTGGCTGTTATGTCCAGGGCCGGGTACAGAATGATGATATCTCCTATACTGATGGTCCCAGGGGCACACTACACCATTGACTGAGGACCTGGAATCATAGATCTGGAAAGAAACTAGGTGCAAAGAGGGAGTATTCCAGCTCTTGTCTTCTCTGGCTGCTCTGGGGATTGTTACAGAGCATTTTTTTTACCCTGACTGATGCCTCTAGCTTCTTCCACTGTGAGATTCTAGTCTGCTTGCAGAGCTGGATTTATTTCTCTTGAGTTTTTTTTAAGTCCTTTTTGTTTTAAGTCTAAAGAGTGAAAAGAAAAATACTAAAGCAATCGCTATCAGCACTCATTTGTCTACCTATACATCTTCATCTAGTCACTGATGCCTTTTTTGCATAGATCTCAAAGAAATGGGTGGTGGATGCAGGGCAATGAATGAATACCTCCAGCCAGGCACTAAAAAGATTTAGAGGTAAAAAAATCATTTCTGAGCAAACTGGTTTTGATCTAATGACAATGATCTCTATCAAACAGAGCAGATAGTCTGGACAACCTGTCTGCATTGTGCTTGTTCTTCTTCATCCTTCCTGATGCAGCACAGAGGACCAGCAGCTCAGCAGCACAAACATCTGTCTATGGTGTACCTCCCCACATAAGCTGCCATGAGAACTACGGTGGGTAACCCACCAGTTTCAGTCAGACTTGCAGTGAGTCTCTTTCGTGAGTAATCTGCAAAGTCTTTGAAATCTCTGGCTATCTGGATTCCTTCAGAGTCCTTTCTTTCAGACTATAAACAAAGACAAACACTGTAAAAAAGATTTACTGGAAGAATGGTATCCATCTGCTGCTACATTTCCACAAACCCACACTCAATAGGTTGAGATTAAGCAGTTGGCCAGACAAGATAGCCAATGAATCAGCAAACATAGCTGTAGCATAAATAAAACCAGTGTGTGAAGGCAGTTAATGAGAAATGGGCCTGTTTCTCAAAATCCCTGAAGTTCTCCCCAGAAGCCTGAGGGGTCTTTTTCTCTAGTTGCATTCTTCCTGACCCTACGACTGCCTTGGCACCCAGCCTTTTCTCTTTCCCAAACAATCAGGCTGGCTTAAAAGCCCTGAACCAAAAAAAAAAAAAATAGGTTGTGTTCTTTTTAAAATCAGTCTGTTTGTTTTCCTGTAAAAATCAGAAATGTGTTTTTTGAAAAAAGAAAAAAAATAAAAAAGAAATGAAGAAAAAATTAGCACTCAACTGTTCAGGTAACCATTTGTTTCCACAGCTATACTCTCAAATCATCAACTATCATAGGACTACGATGGAAGATAAGAGCTGGTAATGCTGAGATGTCATATTAAATCATAGTTGTCAGAGGAAGGCTGGAAGAGGCAGCCGCAAGTGAGTCCTTTGAAAGGCCCCATCCTGGGAAGGGTCTGCACACCATTTGGAGTGCTGTGTTACGTGCTGGGGATCTGCAGTTCAGAAGCAAGGGGAAGGAACTGCTGCAGCCTCTGTCAGACCACATGGCTCAAACTCATTTTTCACCAATCTCAGCAAGGATGCTGCAGAACAAGAGGAGAAATACTTTCTTCTTGCAGCCTATGCACAGTGCCATCCAGCAAACCTGCCTTGGCCCCGTCTCCTGTGTGCATGGGTAGAGTGAAGCAGGTTTAGAGACATGCTTATTTGTCCAAAAAGGACAGGGAGGATGGAGCAGGCAAGCTTGCTGTTCTGTCACCCACAATGTATTTGTCCTGTTGCCGAAAGACTACACTTCTTCTTGTGCAACATAACATGACAATAAACAAACATTTAATGCCTTGAGGAAAAAAAATAAATGCACTGGTGCTCAGAGTAGATTTTAATATGCTGCTGGTGAGGTTTTGAGGAAAAGATGCCTATTTTTATACCTGTGTTGCAGGCAAGAGGCCAAGCCACCACTCCAGGGCAAGCATGCCCCCAAGGCCACTACTTTCCTGTATGCAAGTTGTGTTCTCCACCATGCTTACAGCCATGGTGCCACCTGCTATCTCTGACAGAGGGTTTTTCCTCCTCATGGTGGGATGACTATGTGTGGATGCTGAGCACTGCTTATCAGAACCAGGTTAAAGTGCACATTCGTGTGAAGCTTTCACTCTGCCAACTGAAAAGAAAGGGAGGGGGCTACAGAGGGGTCGGAGAGAAGTCGCTTCACAGCATCTTTGGTGGCTGTTTTCTTCGGTGGATTTAGGTTACCATTTATCACTGCCTCTTTAAAGGCCCTAGCTCACAATCTCTCACTGCTGTTTCTCAGGGCATAGACTTAACCCTCATTGGCATCACACTACCCTTCATTCCATACATCCTTTACCACAGAACCATGGCATGGAGTCTTCAATAGCAAGCTTTGCCTTCAGGCCTCCAAAATGTGAAACCTCTAATGTGCTCACAGGCTGGCTTTGCCTTTCCATCCCTGAGGGCATGTTTGTATTAAGGTCCAGAACCCACTCCCTTGGGTGACTCCAAAGGCCATTAGCATTAGTGGAAAGGCATGCTGTAGGCAGTGACAGGATCAGGTGGGCAATAGCTTCATAATTGAAAAGACTTAAAAAATTCACAATCAGCTTGTCAGGGGTAGAAACTCATTAGCAGGCAACTGATTTTTAAGATGCTGCCAGCTCAACCTTCAGAAAGCATCCCTAAGTTCCCCATGTGCCGGCCAGGTTGAAGTGTGTTTGTTGCTCCTGAAATGAATCCCATGTGCCTCGTATTGTAATGGTCAGCACCCAAAGGCTTTTCAAGTTTGTGGAACTCAGAGGCTGAACTCGTTCCCAAAACTTTGACTCCAGAGTGTTGGTTGAAATGCTTTGCCATGTACAACTTAGATCTTTTTTGCTTGAAGCTCTCGTGGTTACCCCCGCTGCTTTACTGAGCACATATTGTTACTATTTTTGAGAAACAGCATCTCACTAAGTCGTTCCCCTCGCCTAAGAATAGAAGGTTTTCAGGGAAATGGCTTTATTGCAGAGTGGCCTTAAAGCAAAAATCTAACTGTCCCTGCTCAAGACAGAGGGTTTCCGAGTTTGTTAAGAAATATGTGCATTTGACAATTTTACTGTAACTTATTATGAGTGTGAAATAAAATAGGGGGATTTTTGTGGTTTGGCTTGCATTTCTGCACTTATATATGGTAATTAAATGTAAGAAAATGCCAATTAAAAACAAACTTTGGCAAAAGATTAGTCAAAATATGCACAGTTGAATTTTTTGAAGGCTTGAGGGGGCATTCCTTTGACATTTGCTTTTTAAAAAAATGCCTTAAAATATGACACTTCAAAAGCAGCTGCTTTGTGTGTTCACAGAGCAGTTTCCATATGCAAAGTTCATGTTAGCATGTCAGGCGTACAAACATGTATTCGCCCAAATGCCCATAACCATTGGTAATAGGTTAAATAATCATCTGCATAGGGCTTTCTCAAGACTGTTGGATCTCTGTTAGTGGTCAGTTTATAAGCAATAACTAAAGACAGAAGATGAACTTTACCTGTAATAAATGCTCCTCTCCAATGCAGTGTGTGAGGAAATGAACCAGTTTTGGTGCTGTGAAAAAGAGCAAGATATCTTATAAAGCTGTCAGGATTTTCTGGCTTTTCTTACCTATTTCTGTAAACACAATTGTGGCTTGACCTGGTTGCATAACTTTTCTGTATCTCATTTTCCTCATTTGTGGAGTGGGAATAACCATCTTTCTAAGTGCCATCCAATATAACAAAGCAGAGTACTCTAGGAGTGCAGAAAATCATTAGGGAAAAGGGTTGTTCCTTGTAATACATAAAAATTGCCTATTAGCTAGTGCTGTTGTGAAAGATAGGAAGGCACAGTGCTCAGATGGAGCGAGAACTCATAAAGTTTTTTTGTTATTGCAAAATATTGTTTAAAATAAGATGAAGGATCAGATGTGCTATGTCAGGAATGCGTTGTGCCCAGCCTGCCGTGCTTTGTTTCTGTCCTGTGGGCCTTTGTGCTCTCAGTAGGCAGCAGTCCCAGCTATGATCTGTCCCTGCTCCTGCCAGAAGGCTCTTCCAGAGATGGTTCCACACCTGCCCTGGGGACCGCTCAGCTGCTGGGCCATAACAGCTCTTCTTGCTAGAAAAAATGCAGCTTCTGAGAGCAAAACCATCTGCTCTGAGAAAACCCCTGCAGGAAAGTCAGGCAAGCGTGAGGCCTCACGGGGACTGGGAGTGTTAGTGCAATATACAGTCATCACTTGAGACAATTAAGAAATCTGCTCACAGGAGAAGAGATGGTAAACACAGTGTTGTGCACTACCCAGTGTTTATCATAGAGATTTTGAATTTAAAAGATACATAAACATGCAGCTTCTGAGCAGCAGTCAGGAAGTAGGTACAGAGCTGTGTCCAATCAGGATAGAGGTCTGGTTTCGTCAAGAACAAGGAGATGTGACTTGTGACAATACATTCATGCACCAAGATCCCTTTGCTAGGCTGCAGCTCTCTTCCCCTGCTCAGAAGCCTACCCGAATGTGGAGGTGTTCTCAGTTCAGCTCCCTTTCTCCCCAACTTTCCGCCTGCTCTGAACCTTATAGCTGAGCTATTTGCTTTCAAGTCTGCAATACTTTATGGCCCCTGAGGCAGTGGTGCCTGGGTGCTGCTGTGAGCTGCTCTGCTGGATGATGGAGCCTGGCTGCCCTCCCTGGATAGGTAAAAACTTGTTTCTTCCCACCCAGCCCTACCACCAAAGTGTTCCCAGTCTGGACTGGTCTGCAGCTGTCCAGATGCAGAATCAACAAGATGGGTGCATTTGGAGTTTTTCCTCCAAATAACTAAGAATCTGCACTAAAATCATGCCTAGTGGATTTACATCAAATATCAATATTGATATAAAAATTAAATATTAAATATAATTATCACAGTAGAATCTTCCAGTCACTAACTGCAGACCAGTGACCCTCGGCATCTCAAGGAATTAGGGTGAAAGGAAGAGGATAGGGGGAGGAAGAAAGAAAAGCATTGTAACATAAGATTCAGACATTTTCATAATTAAAAGAGGAATACAACCTGAATATCCAGCCATGGACCTTGACACCCAGATGAACACACCTATAAAGAATATAATAAATAAATAAAGAAAGATGCAATTGCCCCCAAGCATTTTGGCGTATCTTCATTCCTTTAAAGCCCAGAGGATTTGATGGAGAATTTTGCAAGGAATGTGTTCCATTCATTTCACTGCCACTCTGGTGGTGAGCACCAACGAGGCGCATTTTTCCCTAAACATGTTTTTGGTTTGTTGGGATTGGTGATGGTAGTGCTGCAGGAGAAGTGCCTTTCCCAGGTGATGTGCTGAAGGCTGCCTCTCTCTTGGCTGAGCTATCACAGGTCCTTCAGGAGATAGGAATTGTCATAACCAAGTGGAGGGAGCATCCATCTTGCTCAGGTCCCTGTATCTGGCAGTCTCCTCCATGCTTAGGAAGGATACGGCAGTAATCCGGTGGAAAGCAATTACAAACTGTCCTGCTCCACATTTTACAGATTTACAGAATCACAGAATCAATCATAGAATCACAGAATGGTTGGGGTTGGAAGAGACCTCTGGAGATAACCTAGTCCATCCCTCCTGCCAAAGCAGGTTCACTTAGAGCAGGTTGCAAAGGATTACATCCAGACAAATTTGAATATCTCCAGAGAAGGACATATTCAAGGATATATCCTTCTCCATCTCTCTTTGAAAATTGCCATGAAAGGAGGTTTCCCTGTTTCTTTCTAACATTTACTTTCATCCTTTGGCAGAGTTTCACAGGCCATGAGCCCATTCTTTGGGAAAGCACTTTCATTTTCCCTTTGTACTATTTGGTTCATCACTCATGTGGGACCAGATGCTGAACTAGAAAAAAGCAGTTTAAAGCTTGTCCAAACTAAAACCTTCTTTTACAACTCACCCTTTCAGGTCTTGTCAGCAGCTCCAGGAATCACCAGAGCATATTGAAAAGCAATTTGTGACATCTGCATTCAGCAATCAAAGTCTTAGGTCTTGCCACAAACAGCTTAAACTGGAAGAACATTAGAAAGTTAAAAGGACAAAGCTATACACAATAAGTTCTCCACAGGGATCCAATATTACTTGATTGCATGGTCTTGGAGGTACAGGGAGGTTAAGAAACAATTGCAGGCATCCCACTGAGTATGACTGAGGGTCACTCTCCTGACGTCATCCTAAATGGGCATGGAAGAAGCTGAATCTTGAGAAAGATCCTTGAGCCACACACACATACCTTTGGGTACAGGGCCACAGCTAGACCGGCTGCCCATCAGTCTTGTCCTCCTGAATGATGTAGGATTCATGGAAGTCATTGCTTCCCTTCAAGCCCCCATCCTGGCCTGAGCAAATCCTCCATCCCATCCCTCCCATTTACCCCCCCATCTGCTTGGTGCCTGACAACCTACAATCTCAGCAGTGTTCCATGCAGTGAAGCAGAGCATGGGTGAAGGCAGGGACCCCTTCCTCTGCATGCTGTGCCTGCAGGGGGGAAGGAAGCTTTGCTTAATTGTGGGGTGGTGATGAGAATCTTCATGACTGCAACTCTCTGCACAGAGGGGAAAGAGAAATCAGACACAGTTGGTTTTGTTCTTTTCCTTTTTCCCATCATACTGCCACTGCTGAGCAGTTTAAATAGTTTAAGTGTTTTTAAATTGTATTTTACAGAGTAGGCTATGATCTTAATGTGTAACATTTTACAAAACTATGTCAGTTAAAATTCTGTTGCTATAATTCTGAACTGAAATGTTCTTCTACACTGTTTGAAATCAAAACCAGCTCTTCTTTTTGGCATACAGGAACTAGAAAAGCAGGAAAGAAAACTCCATCTTGTAAAGAAAGACCACTCATCACTCATAAAATAAAAGAAAGAAACATCGTCAGTCAGAGGAAAAAAGATTTGATTTTGAAAGCTTTTCTGTGTTATTTGTAGTACAGGTAGATAATTTACTTAAATATTTGAGCTTAAGCCATATTATTTTCATTCATTCAACTGAAAACAGTTTGATCCCTACTTTGTTACATGCAACCGTGTTACATACAGGTTGCTTATAACCACATGGCAACAAACAGATAACAAACTAAAGGAAACTTGGCCCAGGTTTGAAGTTTCTGTTTTGAGAGGTGAATTTTTGTTGCCCTGAAAAACCTGATTTCATGCCATGCATGTTAGAATTGTCAGTAGCTTGCTAGCAGGTACGGTTGGGAGATTAAACAAAAAAAAAAACAAAAAAAAGAGAACAGGTTAATATCAACCAAATAAAATTCCTTGTCCACCAACAGCCTGCAGAGACCAGCAAGAAGATCCCTGTACAAGAGCCAGCAATGCGTGCAGCACTACTTTGGATTTTTTCTCTTTCCAGATATGATTTGTTCCACATGCTGTTTACCCACTGATTCTTCCAAACCACGTCTTGGCTAGAAGGCAGGTGATGACAGATCATGGAAGAAGCAGAAGAATTTTGCAGCTTGTCTTGGCTGTACTGAATATGCCCTCATGCTTGGAACAAATCAAATGCTTTGTGCCATTAACAAACTGTGGCAAGTCCAGTGAGCCTTTCGTCTCTGGCAGGGACTGGAAACATGCACCAGGACTATAAACAGCAGAGAGTAATAGGATGAGTTCAGTGCTTTGACTCTCATAGCGGAGAAAAAAGGGTATGGGCTGGCTTTTTGATTAAAGCACACAAGCATATTTAACTCTGGACGGGTGGCAGGGAATAGGGAGAGATTGTTCTCCGTGACCAGTATGTGTCACGTGTCTTTCTTTACTGACTGCTTGGAAGCTGCCTTTGAAGCAACAACAGTGCCCTCATATTTCTCCAGTTTTCAAAATGATACACAAACTTCTCCAGAAAATTCCTTATCCTACAAGACACTGGAATGTCTCTTGCCAAAGACACACTCTGGGAAGTAGCTGATGAGTATGGGGAAGTTTACCTGTCTCATTGATGAAATTCACAATTGCACTAGGTATCAAAGCTTCACAGTCAGTAACATCAAAGTAACACCACCATGAAAATGCATAAATTACAGCTTATGCAGCTCAAACCTAATCTTTTATAAACAGACATGAGGAAAGCTCCCTCTTTTGCAAGTTGTCCTTACTCTGGAGTATACAAAGAGAAGGAACCATACACCTCTGTCTACGCTGGGTCCCTCGCAGAGCAGAAGAGCTATGTGCTTCCTCATTAACGTCTTCTCTTCTCTGGGCACCACTGAGGGAAAGCCCAAGATTTTGCGTGACTGGGATCTGAGTGGTGGAAGTGAAAGGCTAAGAAAACAGGGGGAGAAATGTGACAGCTGGAGGCCGCATGGCTCTAGTGGCCCTGTTTCTGTCCCTCCATGCACACATCCGGAAAGGGCAGTACAAGCCACAGGACCAAGCCTGAACATGGGCTCAATAGTGGCTGAGCAAATGTTCATGGATTTACGTCAGTGTGTTATTTTTGCTGTTGGACCCTGCTGAAATTATTTGACCTGGAAGTCACAGAACATCTCCCCAGCTGGGAACAGAACAGCAGCGCAGGGTGTGATCTATATAAAAATCTAAGAGAAAGAAAGAAATTTGTTGAGGTATATTTATGTGCCTGTGCCAAAAGATCAAGTCTACAAAATCACTGGATTGTTACACCAGTATGATATGTCTCTGTAGCTAAAGTTGAATAGAGACAGAGATGAAAAAATTGTGTGCCTGTTGTGCCATGAAGTTCACCTAATTCATCTCTGTGAAAATGTACATCCATTTTCTGCAACTCATTTCCTAGGTTTTAGCTATGTTTTTTAATATTCCAAGAAATGAAACTCCCTCCCTTTCCCATGAAAAGTTACTTTGCAAGCAACTTTTCCTGTACTTGTGGGGTTTGGTTTTTAATTTTTGGAAGTTCAGGCAAATTTTTAAAGACCCTGATTTTATCTCATTGCTAATAAATACATGGTTTTAATTCTCACTTAATGCCTGAATCTTTCAAAAATCTATAGATAACCAGCCCTTAACTGATATGTACTTTTAATTAGGCTTTTCAGTGACAGGATTATTTCATTCTGCCTGAATTCTACCAGTTTTTGCCTGGTAAAACAATACAACAATTCCTTAAACCCCAGCCATCAGCTACTCTGTGGTTTGTTTCCTATGACAAGTCAGTGTCTGTGATTGCTTCTTGGCTAGTTTAAGAGTCTAGAATACATTAGATGTCATTGCAGGTCATCAGGATTTACTTTTAGGGAAAATTAAAATAATCCAGCACTTCAAAGGTGTTAGAAGCTAGCCATTTATTGATATGAATATTCTACCCAGCTACACCCTCTTACCCAGCTATTTGACATGCATGTTTCCTTTCCTCACTCAAAAGCTGTGAGTACATCAAAGGCTGTCCAAGGAATGAGCTAACACAATGCCATAGGCCCACATTACCTGAACTTAGCACAACCTTCATCCCAAGCCTCTGTCTTTCAAGTTATTTCCCTGGTAGGACTTACCGATGGAGTCATCCAGGATTCATCTGTGTTGCTTCTGGGAATAATTCATAAAAAAATATTTGTAGCCTAAAACCTGGTAAAATTCCTGCCTTCTTTGAGATTGTCTCTTTATCAGGTTGTGATCTGAAGTTTGAAGTTGGCATATCAGTATTTCCTTGCATGTGCCAGCATCAAAGGGAAAGTACATGCTCCTGTCTCCAAATAAGAGACGTTTTCCATATGTGTGCTCTCCACTCTGTCCCGCCTAATGACTATACATTAAGATAATATGCGGGAAAGGTTGCAACATTTTGCAGCATATGTCTGCACAAGTGAGAAGCATGTCTCACACCTGCTTCTTGGCTTTGGGACATTATTCCTCATAACTCTTTTACAGCCTGGCTGGCTCGTGATGCTGCAGGCTTCAAATGGCAAACCAGAGCAGCAAAGCAAGCCTTTCCTTGCTTGGGGTGGCAAGATATGTGGAAGCCTGCAGTCCCTTCTCTGGTCTTGTGATCACTGGGAAATGGGTGCTCTGTGGGAGCTGATGGCTAGCTCCCTCCAAAACAACACTGACAAAGCACCTCCAAAGGAGGCTTACAGTTGTTCACATGGAAAAATGCTTACGACTGATTTTCTCATTTGAAATTCAGAAAGCTGGTTTGAAAAAGAGACCATTTTCCTTTAAATAATGTAGAGCAGTGCTGGAGCAGGGTTACATCTGTCACAGATAAAAATGCTCTATTTATGCCTTATTGTAATCCATTCACTGGTTTATGGTCCTCATGTCCTTCGGGGAGTGTCGGAAACCCACACGGTGTTCCCGAGTGCTACATTTTGCATTCGGATCTCCGATTCTGTTGACAGATGTGTACAATCACACACAGCAGTCAGACAGCTCCCTCTTGACTCTGTATTGGAGGAAGAGCGAGAGGGCAAATTACTTCAGCTGAGATCAGCATTAACTTAAGCTCAAAATAACTCCCTCCAGATCCACCTGTTTCAAACAGAAGCATGCGAACAAGCGGTGGTCTTTGGTGGATTCCAGACACTTCCCTATTTCATATCCCATTTTGGGGCTTCGCCATCACAGATGTAGACAGCACACATGTACTCGATTAAACAAAAAAGGCTGCAATCAGCCTGATAAATAAAAGGAACAATTGAAAAAAAAAATGCCCTCACTCTGTAATGTAATGTAATGTGTTAGCAAACGCATATTTCCCATTTAACGTATAAGCATTGAACATGTAAATGCAGGCATTTCCTGGATGCTTCAGGGAAAACATAATTTTTTTTAAGAACAATCCATTAAAAAAGTGTCTGATGAGTGCATTGATGTTAAACGAAACAAAGTTTTCTGAGAAGATACCCTTTAAACAAGAGTTTCCAGATTCTCTTAGTTTCAGTTGCTAAGTATTAACTTCCTCCTTCCCTGTCTTTCTATATGAAAAGAAATGCTTCTTGTTTCACTCCTTGTCAAGGGCCATTCCTAATAAATCTGAGTGGCTTCAAGGAAATGCATTGAATTACTGACCCCCATTCCTCATCATTTTGTGGTTTGAGATCCACCCGTCCTCCAGAGCAGGGATTGCTCTTCTTTGACCACATTCCACCTAACCTCAGGTCAGAGGGCTTCTGGCCTCGCTGCACTTTGTGGGGATCATCCAGAAACAGAATCCTTTTTTTGCCAGCCCCAGTTATCAACACTGATGCACACTGGCTGGTGTCTCCCAAGCCCTTCACAGCTGCTTCTCAGATAAAGTCACCTGGAGTTTACAAAGAGG
This sequence comes from Loriculus beryllinus, assembly GCA_039877255.1. Lineage (NCBI taxonomy): Eukaryota > Metazoa > Chordata > Aves > Psittaciformes > Psittacidae > Loriculus > Loriculus beryllinus. The sequence goes on from JBCJKH010022073.1 coordinate 17,638, forward strand.
ATCTCAAAAGGACTTGGGAAGCAAGAATGGGACTCTGCTCTTGAAACTGTCATCATTCTTGAAATAAACCTTAGTAGCAAAATCTGTTCTCCCTTACATCCCCTAAAAATTTGAACTTTTGAGAGCTGGGAGATTTTCCCTGAATAACCACAAAGCTTCTTATAGCTGGAGGCCAAAGCTGAGGGGAGGTTAACCTTGGGCAGCTTTGATATTCTTATTGGCTGTGTTCTCAGAAAATAATGGTATTAGCAGCTCTGACTTAAAATACAGAGCGTTGAGGCTCCCTCACAGCAGGTAAACAATCTGTGCTACTGGGCACAAATGCTGATAACAAGGCCTCCTTCCAATTAGGAAGCAACAAAACAAACTGCATCAGCAAAAATTCCTCCGAGGATATTCCTTAAGGCTTCTTTGTGCTCCCTATAAAACACAAACATTTTTACCATGCAATACCCCCAAATTCATCAGCTGCCCACAGGAATACTTAAGCACTGCTGCTTTGTGAAACTGCGCAGGAAAGATTTCCTGGTGCTGTTGCAACCAAACCTTGGGGTCAGAGCCAGAGGGACACATTTGCATAGGAGAGGCACAGGCAGACATGTACAGACACAGAACTGCAGTCTCTCTGTGTAAAGGGAGTTTGGTGGTGTAAGCTAAAACCTCTGCATAGACATTTGAATTTTCAGAAAGCTGCTTGAATGGAATGCACTTGAAAAACAGATGTGTTTTGAGAGCAGCTACAATAAATATCAAATGTGGGTGACATGTGGATCTGAGATGGCACCATCACAGACATCCTGTCCTTGGTCCCCTTCTGTCTAAGATGGAGGGCTGGCTTTTAACACTGCAGAAAGACAGGAGTGCTCCTAGAGACATGCAGAACACAAATTTCGCAGATGTTTTTTCATCAATGTCTATACAGTTCTCAAGCACAGACAATTGCATTGTTTGACTGTCTGAGACATTTATTACATTGCCAGAGCTGCTTGGCCTCCCTGTGGGCCTCCCTAGTGATGGTGCATCCTGTGGGTCTGTGATCTCTACCTTTTCTAAAGGTTCAATTCAGTTATTGGCAGCAGGTCGATGCAGTGCACATGCAAAGCACTGGAGTTGTAAGGAAGGAATGAAGGGAACCAAGGAGGAACTAAGTCAATGAATTATCGGGTTCAGTCACTGGCTGTATTTGAGGCTTATTCCTGGTATTTGGAAGGTAACCTGTGAATGGCATTGATGACTCTTGGAAGAATTACTGAGGAACAATTTCTTGAGGTATGATGGGGTTCCAGGGATAAAACACATCATCAAAGGTGAAAAATAGACTAAAGAGAGGAGTTTATAAGATGACATTACTTGATGTGAATGTTGGTAACACTGGAGAATATCTTATTTTTTTTACAATATGCAGACATGGCCACTTTCTTCATATTGCCTAAAGGAGTGTTTCTACTGCTAACCTGGATGCAAAGGGTGCAGAAGAAGAATAGCTCTTTCTGGGGCCAGGGGTACCTGGAAGGGCTAGGGTGGGAGCAAGAGAGGGCCCATGATGCAGCATCCTGGAGAAATGATCTCCAGCTCCCTCAGCGAAGTCAACCTAAGGACTTCCAGGACAGAGATTTAGTGGTGGGCTAAAGGAAGAAGCAGTTTGCCTAGCTACGGGTAACAGCACTGACTCTGGAAGACTGGAGTTCAGTGGCAAGGAATGTTATTTGCCAAAAATGGTGTTTGGATGTGATCTTGACAGCCATTTCTATCAAACTGAGATGAATGATATCCAGCATGACTCTATCTAGGCACAAGACATGAGATTTATAACGTCTTGGAATTGTTTCGTAAATGGTTTGTAAACGGCTCCTTTGATTTAACATAACCTTCTTCAGAGCATTATTCAAGTGATGTAGCTGTCTTTGAACAGGGTAAATATGAGCTAATCTCCTTTCTGATGTCAAAGGCCTTTACTGCAGCTCACAGGAGGAATGGTCCCTTCAATTAGAGTAACGATTCATGATTATGCTGAAAGTTGATAGCTCAGTATGCCTGTGTCTATGCCAAAAGTCTGTATGGGATGCCTGGACAGTAGCCCAAGTGAGGGATGAAAAACTGAGGTTTGTCTGGGTAAGATACCCAGCCAAGTTCCCAGAATTTGTTGCAACCCAGGTGTCACAGTAAGGTAGTTCAGGATGAATACTTGTGTTTTGATATGGGTATGAGACTTACACACCTCTGCCATGTTCAAATGACTGTCTGACAATATTAGAAGGCTGGGTTGAGTGGGAAATGTTCTGTATCAGCAAGATCAGCCCTTATGCAAACAGCATGGCCATGACTCTTTTCAGAGTACAGTAATTAGCAGGTTCATAACCTTTAACAGTGAAGCAGCAAGCAGAAAGAGAATTCATGTATATTTTCTGCAGGGAGTTTGCCCTCCTGGAGAAGGATGCACTGGATGCCCTTAGATGTTCAAGATTTTCTAGGGATGGGGTTAAATTGTCTTTTAAATATGGGATTTATGACCAAGGTCACCTGAGAATCCACCCTGTGCATATGTTAGACCTCCAGTGGTTGAAGCTTGGGTTTTCCCATGTGTGGATGGGGTATAGAATGGGAAAGTAGTTGCAGTTTATCTTAATGCCAGTATTGCTGGGGTGCAATGGTAACACAGAGGCCATCAAAGCTGTTAAAAAAAGGTAAGAATTGTTCTAATAGTCTCTCTCTTGAGGGCTAACAAAAAAACAATTACATGAAAACAAGAAAAGAAAGAGGTGGTGTCAAGTGGTAGAAGGTTGAGATGTGTTTCAGTAAAGATGGAAGGCAGTCAAATATACGTGAGGTGTGAGGTGTGACTGCTGAAAACCCCACTTGTCTTTATGGAAGAGGGCTGTTGTACAAAGTGAAATACTACAGACATTTCTAAGGGCACAAGCAAAGGCAAAGGTAAAGTTAGGGAAGAAAATCCAGGTTGTCGGATCTTCACTACAGCGACAGGGAACAAGAGCAATCCTTGGATAGAAGGCTCAAAAGGGTGCACATCTAGAGCCTACAGCAGGAAGTGCTAGCCTGCTTCAAGGAAGGAAAGAATCAAAATCTATAAAGGGCTTTATTGAATAAGATGAAACAGATGCCCCATCAGGATTTAATAATACAGCATTGTTGCAAACACATTTCATACTGTCGAGGATCTCCATGATTTTCTTTGATTAAAAAAAACTTTTTGGTGGAGCAGTCCAGAATATTTGTTGAAAAATAGTCATAAAAATATTGTTTTAGCAAAAGCATTAAGATTTGTGTGTGTGTGCACATGTGCATGCCTGTGTGTATTTGGGCTGACATGCATGAAATTTCCCAGGAATCAAATCATAGGTTTTGAACTGATCTATTTTTCAACACTAGTGCTTATTTTACCGACTCCTATTGCTTTCCAAGGGTTCTTCTTATACAAGCAGATTAATCGTAACAGTTCTGCACTTTCATAGAGGTGTTCGCATATAACATAAAGATTATGTCCTACTGAAGACTTTTTGTGATTCTTTCTGCTTTTATTGAGACTATCAAAAGAAAAGCATACAAGAGTTAAAACCTGACTGTTTTGATTTTCACACAAACCTTTGTGCCTGGAAGCTGCCAGAGGTACGTTTGTTATGAGAGAAAAGAGGAAGCACCTTGCGTATCGCCCTTGGAAATTTCCACTGATACATGTGCAGCTATTTCTAATTGCTGCAGCCATGCAGTGGAAATGTGAGTCCTCTCTTTCTTTTTCAACAGAATAATGGCAAGCAGATGACATGACTGAATGTCCTGTTATAACTGTGATAGTACAAGGACATGGGTAAGACAAAGCATTTGCTTAGAGCTGCCCTCACAAACAAAGCACCCCTGTTGAGTGCTCATGTCTTCCCATGAGCTTTTTTCTGAGATCCACCCTGCCATAGTGAAGGTGCATTTAGCAGCAGTGGATGCTGGGTTCCTCACTACTCTCTATAACTCTGAGACTTGCCCTTACAGGCTGTCTTTTATTAGACTAAATGGTATGGCTGGAAAAGATCAGACAAGGTTTCTATCACATAGCACCTTTGCTAGGTCTGATACATAGCAGCTGACTTCAGAGCTAAATGCAAACCAAAATCAGTTGCTTAGAATTTGGTCCCTCCATGTACATTGCTCCCTTATGATAACATGGCTTTCAGTCACTTCCTCTAGCTGCAATCAGCTGGTATGATACTGAAGCTTGAAATATTTGCCAAAAAGAGTCTGTTCAAGTGCAGCATCTGGGAGAGGACAGGAGCAATAAACAGGCCAAATTTACTGCTTTGGGAAGTGGGCAAAACATAATTGGTGCCAACAGTGAGCTCAGCTATGGGCACAACAGTGGGAAGGAGTGAGCAAAGAAGTGGAACTTCTTAGGCAGGTATTATACATCATTCACTCTATTTATACATGTCTTAAAGGGGACACCCTGGCAGCAAATAAAATGATGCTACAGCATTTGTTACTATGGGCTGTTTTATTGTGATGCTTCCCTTGATTAACAGCAAGACCAGGATGTGTCAGCAGCCCACTGCTCTGCTTCTGTAAAAGCAAACCCTGGAGACCCTCCCAGAACCCTCAAGCCTTCCTCTTTCTTTAACTGGTTCCTGTCCCTTCAGTTTTCCCCACACTTTCCCAATTGAACTGTTCCAGCCCTGGACATGGGAAGCAGTGCACAGCTGCATGCCCAACTTTCCAGCCCGCTGCCATGACGGCTGGCGCTGCTGGTCAAAACCTTGGAAACAGATTTCTAGTTTAGACTTCTAGCCAAGCTGTGGCCTATTTTAAGTCTTTAAAAGCACTCTCAATTTCGTACAGATCTCTGTTCCCTTGGAGTAAACTGGTGTCAGCAGCACAACCAAGCTTCCCAATGGCAGCCCTGGGTAAAAAAGGAGAGGGGATCAGGATCCTGCCTGTTGTTTTACTGTTCACACAGAGGATAGAGTAACTTCAAGTTGCATTCCAGACTCTCAGCAGAGGCAGACCCTCTTCTATTTTGTCAGTTTAATCAAAATTTAATGTATCTTTTCTTTCTCTCCAGATGTGTTAAGAGATACACAGACGAGCAGCTTTACAGTCAGATCCCTGAATGAATGTGCAAAGAAGATAAGGGCGCAAAGAGCCTTCCCTTGTTCTCTCCAGAACATGTCACAGGTGGTCCCAATACCCAGGATGTCCCTGCTACCTACCTTGCTAGCCCACAGGACCTAACGGCTGGGCTGGAGAGGCACTGGGCAGGCACTGGAAGCCCCCACAACCAGCTGAGTCCTGGCAAGGGGGCATGCTTCCTTTTCTAAAACAGTCCTGTTGCAGGTCATCATGGCACTGTTATCAGCCCTCTCCCAGCAACCTCTGGCATCTTGCACAAAGTATGGTCCCCTTAGCCCAGTGCTCTGTGTCTGGCGGGGTAAGAGGAGGCAGCAGGCAAGGAAAACCACATGAGCTTGGCTATCATCTCCTGGTCACAGAAGTATTTCCCAGTCAGGAATATATCTTGTTGGGAAATGAGAAGGTTTTTATGAACTCAGACCAGTGAAATTCTGTGGTGGACTTTGAAAAATAGTAGGAAAAAAACCTGAGCTGGTTTAAAATGTAGTTTAGGATGTGATTGGGCTTACATGGTACAGTGACCTGTGAGGAGGAGACCTGGGCAGCTGGGCTGCAGCAGCCTTTGGCCACCCTGTGCCTGGGTGAGCCAGCCTGTCTAAGGCAGATGGTGCAGCCATCTCATCCTTTGCCAGGGACAGGGATGGGCCATGTTAAACTGCCGCAGCATCAGAGGGCACTTTTGACATAATCAGTCTCTTCACAGCAGGAAAAGCACTTTGCCTCTTCTTTTACAAAGGGCAAACAGAGATGTCAAATACTAACTTTCCTCTGTCGTCAGTGAGAGGAGTTAGAGTGTAGATGAGGGACATAAGGAAGATTGTCTGAATATGAACTCTGATCCTCTTCTTACAAGCTTAGGGATGAAACTTACCTCAGCTCAAACAAGTTCTTGATACTTAGTTGCTCTGTGCCTTAGTTCTCTGCAAGTGGAAATCCTGCAGTGATGAGTGTGTTGAAGACCTAAGACAGATATGAAGCATCACTCCTTTGCTCTGGGTGGCACTAATGACTGAGCTCATTTATGCGAGAATATACTGGGTTTTAAACAGTCTGCAGTTGGGCTGAAGTGTCTGGTGCAAGGCAAATTAAAATGCATGCAACATTGTTAATTTTCAGTTACTATTCCTCTTCTTTGCTGTTAAAAAGGGAGTGTAGATCTATAATTCAACTATAAAAGGTGCCTGGTGACTAATACATAGCACCGGCCTGCAGAATGGGTTATTCTCTGCCATCAGGCAAGTCTGTGGAGGCTGAGGCATTGGTATACTCAGTGACATGATTTTCTCTATGAACAATGATTGAGTGAGGTCTGTGAATGAATTTTCTGTGGCAGTTTTACAAATCTCTCTTCAAACTTAACACTTACTAAGACTGTGTTCTTCTCAGTTGGACTTCCTTACAGTTGTGTCTTGATGTTAGTATATTATGTCACCCATCACTGCAGGGAAAATGACAACAGCCAATTTATGCATGTTGGAATAAGATAGGGTAGTTATAAGATGTCCACTGTGATTCAGCATTTGCTGAACTATTAACATATTTCTTTTCAGCTGACAGTGCTTGCTAAAACTGGAAGTCTAACTGGAGTAAGGGACTTCTACAAATCTGCTGTCCTGTGAAATCTGATTTTGAAATCAATGTGCAGTACAGTGAGCTCCACCGATGCTCTGGGGTTTTTTTTATCAATGTTTTTCTTTTAAATCTGGTACTATTTTGTGTGTAATCAAAACTTATACAGAAAAAAAAAAATTTCCAGAGGATGTGAATGACACCATACAGCAGCACAGCGGCCTGTAAAGCTCTGCACATCCAGGCAAGTAAAGCGGACGTCTCGTGATCCCCTCATCTAGCCAGTCTCCCAGTAATGACGAAATGTGTAATAAAAGCTTTTGATAGGAGTCAAGACTTGTGTGCTGTAGGCATTCTTGGTTAGGATGAGATTTGAATGCAAATTTTCATGTAGCTTTTCCTCACCAGACCACAGCAAGACCCATGCAGGGTAAGACTTCTGCTCAGTGGCAGCCCCTTGCCCTCTCTATCTCTATGGGTGGCCTGTGATCTCTGCTATGTTGCTGTTTCTAGTCTGTTTTGGGATGTTGTTGGAGGAGTTAAAATGATGGAGCCTCAGGGTGCATTTTGAGAAACGGACAGAGCGTGATTGAAATAGACCAGAAACAAGAGACTGATGGTCAAGGGGAAGGAAGCAGAAAGGAAGTGTTGAAGGTTTGGAAGTCAGAGGTGAAATCAAGAGATATTCAACACAAACCAATAGCTAGCAATAAATGCAGGAGCACAAACAATATGGTGATTTTTAGCCAATATTTTTCAATGAAAATAAATACGACATCCTTCCAAGAGGACAGATATAATCAGGGAGGAAGTAATTTCACAAACAAACATGAACAGAGATCAGCTCCTCAGGCTAGAAGAAATGAGGAGCACGGTTCCTTCCAACCTTGAGATAACCTTGGGATAAGGTCCAGACTGGGACGGAAACAGCAGAAGTCAACGTGATTTGGCACTGGTCATCGCCGAGGGAATGTGATATGTCAGATCCATTTCTAAAAATCCTGTCTCTGTCTGTCTCAATTATCGAGGACTGAAGCACAGGCAGTTCTTGTGCAGACTGCACAGGATGGGGCATGGGTGCACAGTGGTTTCCTAAACCTGTTCTTTGGCCTTGCCAAAGTCTATCCCCTCAGGCAAGGACCACTTGTCCTTTTGCTTCTCCTAGATATAAATCTCTTTAGAAAGAGATGGGAAATAGGCCAAAGTTTGATTGGTCTTAACCTTTTCCATTCTGCCTTCACCTTATGATCCTTTCCTTATATCTCAGGAAAGAATGTAGCTCCAGTGTCAAACATACAGCCAGAGCCAGGTTATGCAGCAGACACTGCAAATACTGCACAGACACTGCTCAGTGGCAGTGATGGGGGTAAAACTCATACAGCACCCCGAAATATTTGTGTTTGGTCTTCAGCTGAACAGTCATTTACCTTTTGATCTTCATTCAGTGCACAGGCTGGGTGAGAAATGATTGATAACAAAGCTTACTGGCACAAAAATATGAATGTAGCCCATCTGAAGCAGATACCTCCTTCTTGTGTGCAAGTTAGCTGTCAGTTTGCCCATCAAAGGAGCAGACTATGTGCGTAAGGATATTAAGTTCTAAACTCAAAAGATTTACTGGGGAGTTATAGGACTGATCAGCTTTGCCACTTTGCATTCATCAGTTTAAAAATTAGATGAAAGACTGCCTGCTTGCTTTCTGGTTTCTGAGAAATACAATCTAAGAAATGAAAGTATAAAAATGTATTGCATCTGCAAAACAACCCATAGTAAATAATAGCTATTCATACTCTATGTAAATTCATGCCCTAGTTACGCAAACACTAATTCAGAAGCTTGTTGGCAGGAGCTGCAATAGACAAATATACAGACTATTGGCAGAAAAAGTGCTTCCATTATTCATGTGTCACTGGTACCCAGGACTGTGATGCTATTCAAGGTAATGTACTGTCTCAAAATAAATCTTTTATCGCTACTCACTTCAGCGGCTGGAGCTGGTGATGTATACAAGCACATACACATACAAGGCCAAAAGACAGCAATCTCTTGCTGGAACTGCTGTATCACAGCACAGTTTTATTTAAGTACTCTGCCCTGTTCCTTTGGAGGATTTTATCAAGTTAATGGTCAGATGTGTCTGCTGATGTACACATTGCTGATATGCACAATGCCTTATGTGCACAACATCTAATAAGGCACCTTTACAGTAAAGACAGGGATCTGTGGACGCCTGCACAGAAAAGTAGTAATGGTGACTAAGAGCACTGGAGAACGTGAAGGGTTTTTGTGTTTTTCTGTAGTCTGGACCACAAGTGTTATAACAAGACCCAGCATAGAAAAGGAGCAAGATAAATTAAAAAAATATGAAATCTTTCTTCAGTTGCTTGGACTGATGCTAAGGCAAATGGAAATTCCTTCCGTCCCTGAAGAGATGAAACAGTCTATAGTGTTAATAACCTTGATCCCAACTCAAGTCAATCTTACTTGAATCAAATCAGGTTTTTCCTCAATTTAGATGCTAGTATAGACTTGGAAATTGACAAAGGAAAGAGCAAAATATTTCTGCTGAAATTTTGCTTAACAACATCGTAGGAAATAATATATGCCCAATCACATTTAACTATAATTCCATATAATAAGAACCAGAATGGCAACTTTGCCTGTGCTCAAGAGAGTATTTAGATTTAAAGCTTAGCATTCAGAGTCCCTTATTCTATCTGAGACATGGTGGAGGAGAACTGGTATGTGGAATCTGAAGCATAGCAAGGGAGACTATTTTGTGGTGTAGATACTCAAGGAGATAGGACAGAGATAGTACAGTTTTAATCCAGACAGATATAATGCTGTCTTTTAAATTAATTCCAGAGTCCCCATCATTTTCTGTGAAGAGCAACAGTTGAGTCCATTTAGTAACAGTAAGACCCTTGTTTTTCTTGCCCGCTATTACTTTCAATGTATACATGTTTGTCCTACAAAATCCTTTAAGCACTATCCAGGCCTCAGCATCAGTTGAAGTCACTGTGTTTATTGATCTACATTTTAATCCATTGTTCCTAGGTACTACAATTTGATAGCCTAAGGAAGATTCAGTTTCGTGGGATAAATTTCTGGTCTACCTCCTAAAGAGTAAAACAAGATTGCTCAATTTGGCTGAAGAGTTATTGGTCCTCCCTGTTCTGCTTCCTGCCTGGATGAGCTGAAGACATCTGTTTTTTGTGCAGTGCGGCTGTTTCTTCTGAAGGTGAACCCAGATGGTCTTGCTCCACCTCTGGTGACTGAGCCATGAGTAAGAGCTAAGGCAGCTGCTTCAGTTTTGATCAGTACTGGTAAGTCTTCAACACAGGCAGTAAAAAAACTGTCTGTGCAGTGGAAATAACATTTTTCAGTGGTTTTGATCACAGACACTGTCAGCAGGGATCAGGTGGGATTTCAAAGAGTTGTTTAGAGGAGAATTCCTGCACTTCAGCATTAGTCAGCAGAAATAGGATGTGAAATTCCTGTGGGGCAATACATTCCCAGCAAAGTGCAGAACATTGTTAGGAGCTTAATTTTCACTGATCTAGTGTTGGGTGCTATAGATGTCAAATGAGCTGAAAGCATGGTTATAGAAAACCAGAAGCAACCAACACAATTTATATGCAAGTGGGAAGCCTCTTAACCAGACAGTGCAGCAAACGGAAATCCCACACTGAGGTTTTAAGGTGTTTGTTGGCATCTGTACAAACAAATAAACACAATTACGCATCAGAGAGATCCACTGGGGTTTCTCAAAGCTTACACATCATGTACGCTTGGGTCATCTCAGCAGTGGGAGCTTCCCTGGAACAAGAGCAGGCTTGTGTACTTGCCCCTGTGCCGTCATGGCAATCAGAGCAGGCAACAAACTCAGGCAGGGCCTGTCAGCTGAATAATTATTTCTTTTTTTCTCCCAGCCTATGGAAAAAGTGCTAGCATGGAGGTAGAGCTCATGTCCTCTGCTTAGGGGAGAGAAGACCCACCTGTGGGCTGAAATGGCAGATAAGACACCAGGCACACTGGTGGGACTCTACTTCTGAGACTGTGTTTGTCTTGCCCACATGTAGCGTGGATGATTACCCAGGTTTTGTCATTTTTTCCTCCTGCACTGTCATTCCTCCTTCGTTCTCTCCTATGCCCCTATTACCTCAGTTTGCCTTCCCTCCAGCCTCCTTCAGTCTAGGAAGTTTTGCCAATAGAAGCTTTACGTGTAAGGTGGCTGTGGTCACTTACATTCAAGGCGTGTTTTGGCTGAGCATCAATGCCTTCCTCAATGACACAAGCCCTCACACTTCCTCCAGTCAGTGACACAAAGCCAAAGAGTTTTTCTCCTACTCTATGGTGCATGGCCTTGTAGAGCTGACTGAAATTCAGATTGCCATTCCATGGCTCTCTTTGCTTCAGAAGCATCTTTCCTGCTGCTTGTCCATGTATGTGAGTAACCAGAATACATGGTTACTCATGTAACTATGGGTTACATCATGAAGAACTTTCATATGCATACAAAAGTTCTATAGCTAGACCTGCATCATAATATGAACCTAGTGTTTGAGGGCCTCAGAAAGAAACCATCAGGTTCAAATAATTGCCATATGTTTGTGAGCTTAAAGGCTACTGACTCTTTGCTACAGCATCCATTCCTACTCCTTTGTTGCCCTGGCTTCAAACCAGCATTCCTTGTTTGTGCTTATACCATTCAAGTGGATCAAATGCAAAGAAGCATTTCTGTGCTGTGTTTGTAAGAAGCACTTAAATACACTGGGAACATCTTCAATGAGGACAGAAAATGTGGGAGAGTGTGGGCTTTCATGTGGTATCACACTAATGAAGGGATAAATGAATGCAGAGAAAATAGTTTTATAGGAAACTGAGCTCTGAGCATATGGAAGTCCCTGGGCTCATCATCAGCTTTCTATAGTATGTCATTCCTATGTTATATGGTCAGGAGTTGCTGTAGTGAGTCCTGAGGTGTTTGGTTTCACAGTGTTGATGGCTGTTAATCTGACGAAATTGGCTGGGGTAGAAAGACTTTGTGTTCTGCAATGCAGGGAAGGGAAGGCTGCCTGTGTAAAACAGAGAGATCACAGAGACATAAAACTGAATACAAGCCCTCTGTATGGGCTGAAATGTTGGCACCTGTGTAAGGCTGAATGGGCAACCACTGCCCTTTACCCTAATTGCCAAAAGAATATTTCACCTGAAATAGTCATCTTCAGATCAAATTCCTCATTACCTTAAAATGCTAAGCCTCACTTTCCCTACCTCCATCTTTAGGATGCATTCACAGAGTTATATACCACCCTTGCAGCCTGTTACTTTGCTAAAGCTGATAGAGTTTACTCAGGTGGATGGATTTTTCCAAGGGATTAAGCTCATTTATCAGAGCTACCTCTGCCTGATGCATCCCTATGCCATGTCCATACATAATAAAAACCTGCAAGGCACCTCCACAAGCAAATTTCCACCTCTCCTCAGACTTCATTTCTGAGGTATTTTTGACCTCTGCTTAATGAACCTGAGTCCTTGGCTCTCCATTTGATGACTGTTTAATCAGGTAGTTTAGCTTAAAATTAAAAGAAAAATCTCAAAATGACTTCAGAGGCAGTTGACAATTAATTGCAATCCATCCACCTAAAACTTCCTCATGGTAAGAAATTACCCTGTGCTGTTTATGATATTATAGTCTTTTAGATAAGAACACAGATGTTCGTTTCAAATGAAAAAAGAAAGTCTAATGAACAGCTGCTAATCAGATCAATCCCCTCACTCAATTTGCTGCTCAGGTTAGAGCTACACATTAGTGGCCTGATGGGTAATATATCAGAAAGATATTTGGAATCCACGAATTTCAGAATTCAGATTGAATTAAGAAGTAAAAGAACACCAAAGAACTCAAAAGGAAATGTGTGGAATCTGCCAGCTTTTTCACAGAAAATTCCAGAAATACTGCAATACCTTTGGCTATTCAGAACAAGAAGTATAGCTGGTTCTGCTCAAAAATTCTTTGTTATATACTGGGGAGCACCAGCATCTACTAGTACTTTACTTCTAGCCGTATATACTGTGCTGAGAAAGACATTATTGCTAAACAGTTCCAGATATTCTCATATACAGGAGTCTTGTGTAATTGCATACATCCATTAATTTTAGCAAATGCTTTTCTTTCCCTTAAAAAGGTGAATATAAGCCTTCACTTTTGTTCATATACTGCATTACTGGTACATATTGGTTAATGGATTTTGCACTTGACTTGGTGAGTTTTAAGAGTAGCTTACCAGTAAGAAAGGAGTTAAAAAATTACAGTACATTAATTGCTGATAGACTCCAAAAGTGATTTTGATACTGATGTAAGGGAAATGTTGTGCACACAACCTATCTCTTCTATTTGTAACTGATAAACCTGAAAAAACCACAGACATATACACACGCACACACACACAAATCCCTGCTGCTGCAAATTCAAACAAAAACTGCTTCTGTGTGCAATTTCACTTCTCTGTGCAGCTGGGAGGATGAGGCCTAAGCATTGCTGGGGGCTGTCAATCACTGAAACCTATCCCCTAGGGACTATAATTACCCAAACCCAACTGTTCGGTAAAGGGTACTAAAAGCAAAGGCTTCTGAATAATGCCATCTTCCTAATTACCTAAGGGTTTCTATCTTCAAGAGTCTGACTGATCAATTCTCTTAGAAACTCTAAAGCTAAAGTTCATGCTGTGCTAAGGGAACAGCTTGATAAATCTGATCATGTTTGCTTTCCTCAAATATCTGCAGTGGCAAAAGCTGTTGCTCATCCTAGCGGCTCTGCCAGAGAAGAGCAAAGCCCCAGCTGGAGAGTGCTATATATACATAAGCATCCAAACATCAGTTGTTCTTTCAAAATGTATATATAAAGCACCTCAGCCTCTAGTGTCTGCAGATTTAGATGAAAACCTCATGACAATAAGCTTTTCTGTGAAATTTCTAAAATAACTGCTCCTTAATGGGCCAGAAGTTTCCCATGAACCATCTTAACTGCTGTGCAGAAGTCTAGCCCCTGTTCGAATCCTGCGGTACACCTGACCTTTGGGAGCTGCTGCAGTGGCACATCCACATGTTTCATTAGGCTGTGGCTGGAAATGGATTCCTTTGTCAGGAATATATGGTCTGCTATTTAGAGAGTCTGTCCCCTTTTCTGCTATAAAAAAAAGACCCTGAAATACCTTCTCTGTACCAGTGTTTTGTCATATTTTTAGTTCATGTTCCCCTTTCTTTTCCGTATGTATCCATCTCTTCCTCTGCTCCTTACATCTGCTGTCTGCTTTAGCCTGTCCTGATGTTCTGCACCCCAGCCTCCAGATCTGACAGGTAACTCATCTTCTCCCTTGCAAATGAAACCTATGATCCCCACTCTGTAGCAAAAGGAACTCTGCTCACCTCTCTAGCCCAGCAAAGCCGCCGTTACCCCCTACCTGTCAAGCTCCCCTCTGCTTGCCCCTACCCCATTCTCTCCAGCTGCCCCCACCAGACCTGCTGGCTCTTGATGTCAGGGGTCCAGACAAAATGTGTCTTCACTGAAGCACAGCTCCCCATGGCCTTTGTACCCAGGTTTGCCTGGGCAACAAATGCAGTCCCTGCAGTGCATCCTCTTGGCAGGCACTGTAGAGGGAGAGGGGACGGGCACGGCAGAGGCAGTGCCACAACCACAGGGCACCTCTAAAGCCTGTGGTAACTCTATCCACTGCCCCATCCGTCTCTGTCCATCTAGCTCTAAATATGTTGCTGTTGCTCAAGGCAAATACCTTGCTCTTTGTCCCGCTGCCTAGGAAGCAAGAGGGCTCGGGGTAGAGGGAGACACAGGGCTGGCGGAGGCTCCAGAGCTCTCATTCCCCAGCCGCAAGTTCTGCCCTCAGCTTCAGTGCTCAGCCTCTCCCTTTCATGCAAACAGTTCCCAGTAGCTGGGAGATTCCTTAGCTGCTCGTCAGAACTTCATCTCTACCTGCATGCCATTATTTATTTGCTATTCAATGCATGTCAGCTTTGAATTTTTTATTCAAAGAATTCTTGCTTCAGCACTTTGCCCAGACAAGTGAAGCCATAGAAGCAGGACCAAACACATCAGTCTCAATGCTGAGACAATTGTGCACTTTTAAGAAAGCTTATGCAGTGATAGATCTCCAGAGTGAAACACTACCTCATAAGTAACATTCATTAGATGTATTTATGTCAGCATGTAGCCCCAGACATATAGGTTGACATTTAATGAATGCGTATGACTGTTGGTGTAATAAACAGATATGCAGCTGCTTCAACTCTTGGTGAGTTAAAGTCAACTTTAACGGCAGTCCACATTTGGCCTTCCTATAAGAATGAGTCACACATGATTTCTCAGCTGAAGCGATGGGATTTGATTTTTGTTTCAGTGAAGAGATAGCAAAATCTCATTGTCTTCCTTTGAGCTGGATAAAAAAAAAGAAAGGAAAAAATTAATAGATTTTCCATGTCACAGCTAATCATTGCAAAGAGATTTGTTTCCAAAAAGATTAATGATTTTCATAAAACTAAAAAATAAGTGTGTGAGTTTTATTCAAACCTTAGTAAAATGCTGTCTTCATCTTAAAGGAAAATGCACATCATTTCAACTGAAAAGAAGAATATTCAGGCTTTTATAGGCAGAAGAAAAGTGGGGTTTATAAAGTCCCAGAGTAACCTCAGCTAATGCTTTCTGTGCTAAGGCATGATAGAAAGAGGAAAAGCTTATGTTCCACATACACCAAAAGCACATTTTTAACAAGCTGTTCTTTATTGTACTAAATCACACTGTTTATGTTTTTCCCTCTACAAACAATTCTGTGTGCTTTAGACAGAGAAGGGAGGAACAAAGAAATGAAAAAAAAAAGTCAAAACAAAGCAACTTCTAAATGAACTCAGATTCATTCAGCTGAGATAATCAACACATGCTGTACTTCAAAACTGTTGAAAAGGACAACAGAACGACTTCATTAGACAGGCTGTTGTATAAAAACCAGATCGACTGAGGCAAAATACCTTGTGAAACCATAGAAAATATGTATCAGCCATTAGAGCTGGGTTTCCTTCCGTGTTGTATATCCTGTCCAGAACTGACAAAATGTGACATTTGGGTTGCAGCCACTAAAGGCAAGAAGAGAGGTAATCCATTTCATCTTGCATCTTTCACAACAGCCCTTTTTCTAAGTGTGTTCCCTCTTCCTTCTCACTATGCTGCTTAATTGGCGTTTTCAGTGCAGCACTGCAGACTGATGATTTTCTCAAGACAGTCACTGGTTTGGGGCTTAGGGAGCCCATGAGAATGGTAAAGCACATTAAATCCCACAGATTTCATCCTGAATACTGCTGCAATGTATTTCTTTCAGCAAAAAGGAGATGTCCCCAGCAAGGAAAAGAAGATCTGCAGCCTTGGAAACCTACTGAACCTGATGATACGTGCAGATGGTGAAGCAACATGTGCACTTCTGCCTGGTGATCCTGTGGATGATACCTTGCTTTCCTTTGGCTATTCCTCATTTACCAGGCCTTTCTTTGGGGCACAGTGCCTTGAGAAGACATGGAGCCATTAACTCCTTCCTCTCTCATTGTCTGCCAACTACTAATTACAGGGACACAGAACTGCAGGATGCTTTTAATGTTCACCTGACCAGTTTTAGTTGCCTTGTGAACTCACTCATAAGAAGGGGGATTTTTAACTCTAGTCATCAAGCTTGTTGCACATGTGCATGGAGGTCACAAAAAACCCAACAAGTGTATAGGCAAGAATCCATGAAGGAGGAGATGGACTGCATCTCTACATAGCTCGCTTGCCTGCACTAGCACAAAGATGGAAGAAAAACTTGGACCTCACTGCTTTAATAAACAACAGCTTGCAAGTGGTGTGCACTGGGATCCATACATGAATTTAGAAAATACAAAGCAATATAATGAGGAAGAGCCATATGTTTTCCTGTGTGACAAGTGAAAAGGAAGGAGTCACGACCTGGAGAAAACTGACTAATACAATAAGCTGTGCAAATTTTTATGTGGAACCAAGGGATACAGCCCTGTTAGTCTGCCACAGAGGGGAACTGCTGCTCAGAGCTGCTGTCAGGTGCCAAATATTACTAGGAAACCTGCTTGGTTTTCATACAGTGGTTATTCATGCTGCTTTAACTAGGCTAGCATCTTTAAGGTAGCTCTGCACTTTAAAAGAAATTGCATTACATTGAGGATGGGAAGAAAAACTCACTACATGGATGTAAGATGTCATTCAGCTATAACCTTGCTAGAAGCTGCATGCAGGTCTGCTACACTACTGTGTGGAAGTCAGTTCATGGCTGGTTTAATGGGAGAATGTCAGAATCTGCTTGTGAGGACAGGGAACACAGCAGATGGATCTATGGAGCTGGCCAACAGTTATAGGGGTGGAAACAAAAGCTGGGGGGTCCTCAAAAGGTTCGGACTGTTAGATCTGACAGGCTTTGGGCTCTAGGCAGCGTTTTCCAGAATGTGAGGGTTGGGGACAAGCAGGCAGCACAGGGTGTCCCCTGGTCCACACTCTGTGCTGGGGATACTTCATCCTTTCCACAGTCAGCTGTTGCAGTCTCAAATCTTACCCCAGGAGTTAGCCTCCACAAACTGCACAGTTTAGCTGCATGCCAGGTTCATTGAACAGCTTTTCATACCATGACACAACGGGAAAAAGCTATAGGTATACTTTGTGCCAGTGGTCAGGCAACACAGGGTGGAGTCCAGCTGTTCAGAGAGGTTTTACTTTACATATATATTCCATCTTCCTTACATTGCATAATGTGTTCTCCTTCATCACCATCTTCTATCACACACCTGCTTTACATTGTTTTAAGCACATTTAGCATACAAATGTTATAATCACTAGGAATACCTTTATTCAGTTAGTGTTTTATCACTGGATATTATATGTGGATATTTGCCTCATCCACTCAGTTTCTTCCCCGTGATGATTTGAGTATCTTTTGCAAACCTCATCTGATGACAGATGTAATTTTTCTGATTGTTGATCTATTTACCAGTTGTGTTTTAAGGCTTCTTAATACTGCCCTTATACAACTGCAAGAGTTAGATGTCACATTTCTCAGGTTCTCAGGCCTCAGTAACAGTGCTTTCACCAGCTGGGGTAACTTCTCCACATCACTTGCAGCACTTCAAGACACAGTTGCTTGTGCAATAATTAAAGGCAGCATGGGAGAACTGGATACCACCTCTTCACAAGCAATCTAAGTATCAGAAATAAATCTTCTGTGTGAACAAATCACCATGTTGATGGTACTGGTAGATGATGTGAAAGAAGACTCATGAGAAACTGAGTTTGTACAAGCTGAAAACTGACAAAACTCAAAGTTGCTGAATACCCATGTGGATTTCTGTCATGCCTTTTGCGCACAAAAAAACAGATAGGAGAAAACTCACTGACATCCCCAGATGACAGAGAACTTGGAAATACCCTAACAGACATGATGGCAGCAGACCTGTTCTGGAGGCAGGATTAAGAATAGAACTATTAAAAATTCTAAATGCAGTTGCCATCTTGTCTGTGAAGTATTGACTTTCAGAAGCATTGACGTCAGACTTCTCCTTGACATTTGGGTATTCTCCCATTTTCCATCCACAGAAAATGCTGCTATATACATTTCAGCCATTGGTAGGAAATGCAACTGTGCACCAGCCCTTTGTCAGCCCATCCTGAGGACTGAGCCTGCTGCATGTGTCAGGCAGGCTAAGCATAACAGATGGGACTGATGGATGGATACTTGCCAGCAATAGAAATCAAACTAGGAGCTCTGCTCTTGTGGCTGGATAAAAGACCTAAATAGGTAGAACAACTTATAAACCTGCATGGCTGACAGACAACCTGGACCTTGCATGCAATGAATTCCTCAAGCCCTCCCCAGGTGGATGGGGCTGTGACTGCAGAACATGTGTGCAAACATATGGATTGGATTCTAGATGAAAAATAGGGTTTCTGGGTCAAAGAGAAATTCAAGTTTTTAAAATGTGTTTTGAGTCTCTTGTTCTTGTCTCATCTGCTCTTTTTCATGTACCTGTGTTCACTTTTCCATTTTTCTTACCCATGCTTATTTAAGCTATGCACAGAGACGGAAATAAAATAAAGCACTGTGAGATCAATATGATGGATAATGCTTCTGCTTGTGTGTGTTAGATGCTTTTTTCCCAACCTCTTCTCTGGCTATTGAACTGTAACTTCTATGGTTCAGGGACTTGTACAATCTTATACAATGAGGATCTGTCCATGGATGGTCTTAAGACACTAGCACAACAAACATGAATAACAGTAATAAAGATACATCCTACACAGTATCACACAATTAACTTCTCTTTGACCTATAGCAGATCAGTGAATTGAATTTGTGGCCTGGCCACTTACTCTAGAGAGTCCTTGGGCTCTGTACCTTCAGGAAGCAAAGTTTGTTCTCTGAGCATCTCTGGGGCACACACCTCAGAATCATCTCCACCCAGGGCATTAAAAGCATGATTTCATCCCTAGAAAACAGGAGAGATGGGAAATAAAATCATATTTAAATATGGTTTAGCAAGTTTTGTGTTGTTTTTTTTTTTTATGGTGTCATGTAAAGAGCATTTCAGCTAGGTGGCTCATACCCTCTCCACAGAGTAATAACCAAACCTGTTTCTGACAATCCTTTGTAAAGCTATGCCAAGTTTCCAGTGATGAGACTCGGAGGAATGAGAATACAAACTATTTTGTCAGAAGTATCCTATAGCGTAACATTTACGTCAGTTCTTGCCAGGGTGGCACTGCAGCTTGCCAGGGTCCTGTGGAAACACATCATAGGATGGCATGGTTGTAAGCATGAGAAGTGGCATGGCTCTGTTTGCCTTTTCTGCTAGTTGTTATGTGCTCTGCTATGGGACTGGTGACCGTCCCAGAGGAGGTAGAAATCGCTGTCTCCAAAGCAGATAAAGTGCATGCCCTCTGGTTCCTATGCTCACAGACTGCAGTGGAGGGAAGGTGGCAAGAGGGTCCTTGGGTGATCCATGATGCACAGAGGGGTGGCAGTGCTGTGCTCCTCCAGACCACACTTGTCCATGCACTGGGTAGATGTGTCTGCCTGGGCATTACCTGTACACAACCAAGAGCAGTGAAGATTGCTGCAGCTGGTAGAATGGAAGCCAGAGAGTCCCAGAGGCCCTGCCTTCACTGAGATATCTGAAGAGAGGTCACCCTAAAGTCACCCTAATATTATACTTCACTTCTGTACATAATATTTGGGAGCCTGAATACATGTGTGAGGAAGGGGCACCCTCAGAGACAGTGAAGGTGAAAGGCAGCACTGAATGGATAGCTCAAAGCAATTAATGGTAGGTCTTGAAAAGGGCTCACATGTTTACGTGTT
Organism: Loriculus beryllinus; assembly: GCA_039877255.1. Classification (NCBI taxonomy): domain Eukaryota; kingdom Metazoa; phylum Chordata; class Aves; order Psittaciformes; family Psittacidae; genus Loriculus; species Loriculus beryllinus. The sequence continues at coordinate 37,755 of JBCJKH010022073.1, forward strand.
TCCCTATAGGGCAAGGCTGTTGTTGATAAGTGAAAATTAAATGTCTTTTGCTAATCCCCTCAGGGTGATGATACCTGTCAGATGTATCCATAACTTCACTCAGATCTCTCTCACTTCCTTCAGCTCTTGAAAGTAATGGTTATGTTCAGCACCTCTGGGCTTGTATGCTGTCATTGAGCTGGAAGAAACCTGAAGGTGTCGTCCTCTCATCCTGCAAGATGGAAGGGAGGAAACAAAAGGAAAAATCAAATGATGGAAAGAGAGAGAGAGAGAGGGGAAAAAAAAAAAAGAAAAGAAGGAGCAGCGAGCCCATGTAAAGTTTGTTTGTTGGTAAACTTTCCAGCATATGCACTGCATGGCCTCACTGGGCAAATTGTTCTGTAGTCTCACTGTTCGCAGTCCTGGAATTCACATCTATGTAATTCACATTTCCCTTAAGCTTATTACTTCTTGACCTACTCCTGATGAATTTATATATTCATTATCTCTTGTGCACAGTTGATGACTCTTAGTGCACTTTCTGATTCTGAGATCTAGATGTGCCCTGCAGTGCCTTGCTGAAGGACCATGCTGTTATCTGCTTTTCAGGGCACTAACAAAAACACCAAATAGCACCAATGACAAGACAGAATCTACACCCTTGGCTTGTCCTTCCATTTCTGGGCCAGTGGAAGCTTTCCCAATCTTTTTTTCACCCCTCATATATCATGTTTTCCCAGTTTCCTTATGAGAATCTGTGTGATATACTGCAAAAGCTTTGCTAAACTAAGATGCAAGACAACAGTGCTTCGCCTCTAACTGCAAAGACCCAAACCCTGTTGCTGCAGGAAATTAGATCAGTTTAACACAGCTTCCCCTTGACAAATACATACCAGTTCCTACACTTTTTTCCTTTTTTTCTTTTAATCTTTTCTTTTTTCTTCTTCTTACAGGGATATACAGATAATCTTGCTGTTTGGGTGTTGCTGTATTCTAGGAACTGAACAACCTACTGCCACCTGAGAGGCCATCCTGTCCCTACCACTTTCAAACAATATGAACGGTTTACCTTTTGCTGAAGCTTTTGAGAATGGCTCCTGTGTAAGGGGGCTGCTGCTTAGAGACCTCTGGTGTTTCCCTCAAGTTTCCTCAGCCCCTCTTACTGCCAGGGAGCTGCCACAGTGTAGGACCACCATCTGCCATGGGACCCTGTGGACACCCTGTCACTGCAATGCAAGAGGCACACTGCACTCAGGGTGGCTTGTCCATAGACACTAAATAAATAATTTATTTATTTATTTATTTATAAGCTAAAATAACCCAAAAAGGAAGGTTGAAGTCTTAATCTGCAGCAGCAAAACTGAATCTCCAAAGGAGACACAGAAAAGGCCTTTTTCTTAAAGACATCAGATCCATTCACAGGTAGTTGAGACTTGTTGAGGTCACTGGCATTGTTTCAGCTATGACTGACAAAGCTTTGAGGACAAAGTTCCTGTGGAGATCTGATTACAAAACATTTTGAGAAAGTGGGAAATGGATGGTTGTGCTTAGGTTGAACAACTGTCCTTGACTGTATTACCTTGCCTAAATGATGTGTGTGAAGTACAGAGACAGCACAGACAAAATCTATAAATGAAGAATTTATCAAATAAGGCATCAGTGGGGTTTCTTGATCTAGAGCTTAGAATAATCAGAGCTGCAGCCAAGGAGCCTAGAGATATGGGTGGCAGTAATTAGTTTCATGCTGTGTTTAAAAGATAACATATTAGATGTAATCATCAACAGCTTGTGAGACAACAGAGGGCAGGTTCAAATAACTGGTACATAGAGAAAGAAGGTACATCAGGACAGCACTGTGTGAAATAATCAGTTTTCCTTTTACCTGACACTTATTAGTGAAATATATACAAAAATATGTCCAAATTTGATGCAAATTTGTTTCACCTGTTGTGCACGGAACATGAGTTTTCATGGTGGGAGCAGCAAAAACTGCAAGTGCAAGGTTTACGTTTCAGGCTTGACACTGTTCACTCTCCCCAGACTTTTAAAAGCCTTGCTTTATAAAGATCCAAGTTGTTCACTTCTCTGCTGAGTGTGGATCTTCAGCTTGGGAAATGCCCAGCTGGTTGCAGGGTTGCAGGTAGGTAGTTACGAATGGTTTGAAGATCCACCTCCCTGCCTCACCCATTCTGCCACTCGGCTCCCCAGAGTTGTGTGTGACAGCAGTGCTACCACTGTTCACACCAGCTCTGGAATGGTGGAGGACACCACCAGCCTAGGGGGACTACATTAGGAAAGTAGGACTTGGAAGAGAAAAGAAGAAAATAGGATCTTGTTTCCCCTTACCACCAGAGCAACACAGAAAAGATGGAGTAGGCAGTATATCAGGCCCTATGTTTCTGAATGACTATCTGGAGTACAGGAGAAAGCAAATACAGGCTGGGCTTCCTGTGTCACAGTGGACTCCTGTCTAGCAGCCATCCTCCTGGGAAAGCTTTGCCCGAGGCATGACAGAGTGAGGAGGAAGGCAGCTCAGTACTAGGCAGGAACAGAAACTATTTTCACTAGGTGTTTAGGTACCAGGAGGTGAAAGCCTGTTGGTGCAAGCAGGAGAAAGAGCCTAAAAACGGCAGATGGTGTCAGTTACACAAGCTGGGATCTTAAGACTGCTTCTTTTCTGAGTGAATATCAAGCACCCTGATTGTGAGTTTTGGAGTAGTAAGGCAGTGTTTTATTCAGGCTCACATTATTCTGCTCAGGACTTTGTAACCTTAATTACTCAACAGAACGAAAGAGACACAGATGCTTGAAGAGATGCTATGTGAACTGTACAACTTGACAAGGCTTACTGCATGTGTGCAATGTGCACAACGTGCAGCTTTTTTCCTTGGTAAATGGAAGAAACAATTCTGTTTCCAGTAGAAACCAGGCAGAAAGTTTTCTGCTTATGCAGAAAAGGTGATTTCTTTTATGCTTTATGTGGGTAAGACAGTTTCAAAGGCAGTAGCTACCTGTTGTGAAATTGGTAGCAGGTATTGGCTCTGTAACATGTGTGGGGACAACTATGTGTCCCAGAAGGGTATTCCTAATAGCTGGTAGGCTGGACAGGAGCTGACTGCATAAACCACTGAATTTCAGGCTGAGATGTCTTTCCTAGAAGTAACCCTATGAGGTCAAAGAAATGCATCTCATTTAGTGGACACACTAAGTTCCTGGCAGCAGAGGAACTATCTTCATATTTCTTTGAGGTGCTCATTACTTTAGGTAGTACGGCAAACAGGAAGCTGAAGGTCACCAAAAATAAAGAAAGATTCAACCTGAAGCAGTTCCTTTTGTTGATCTGAAATTAAGACATTGTCTTCTTACTGAAGCATAAAGCTGCCTGGATTTTCAAAACAAAATGTCAAAATCAAAATATTTCATTGATGCTTAGCTTATCTATTCGCTCAGATTTTGCTATTATCAAGTGTGCATATTGGGGTACGACTGCATTACAGAATGACAGTAGAATGAGGCTGTTTCCTTGTCCAAGAATTTAAAAAGACTTCCATCTGCTTTGGGATCACACAGTAGAGTTGCTAAGTGCACTTAGAGGCACAGATGAAAAGTTCTGTTATCCATCATAGACTCATTTTTCAAATTCTTTTTTTCAATTGTACGAATGTGATGCATGCAATTTTATATAATACAGAACTTGTGAATGAATGACATTTTGTCTGGTTCTACAGGGTTTTTTTTGGACATTTTCCTTTTTCAGCCGAATGTTCTCAAAATCCTTCAATAGCTTCCTAAATTACCCTTATACTACTATTAGCAAAAATATCTCTGTAGAAAACAAGGAAGAGCACAATATTGAGACAGAAAATACAAAACATATGGGAAGAGCAACAAGGAAAATAGACATGACCTTTTTATTCATCCCAGACAAACTTTACAATATATGTTATATATGGTATATTTTATCAGTGCTTCTAGGACAACTGCCAATATACTAGCTTAGTCAATTAACAGGAAAAGCAAAGACTACTCCTTGAACATCATTGTGATAGCAAATTTTCCATTTAGCAAGACATACAGAAGATGGGAAATCCTGAACAGTGGGATTTAGCAGACTAACTCGTAAATCACAGGCCTGATTCATCGCTGCTTTGCTCTCATTTCACATCGGAATACCTCTGTCAAGCCCAACATATTTCTAGAAACACAAAACCCAAGGAAAAATGCTGTTGAGTCAAGTGACTGAGACTGATACAATCAATACTTTTTTGTTAGTGGTTTTTTTTTCTTCATTCACTTAAAGTCTTTCCAGATTGTTTTTGTGCCTCAAGAAAATAGTCACTTAGGACATGATCCTTTCCAGAATATGTGTGGCTTCCACAAGTACATGTTATAATATAAACAAAACAAGGAACCGTGTATTGAATAAAGCAAGCATGTGTTAAATATATGCAGAGCAGTCAGGTCACCCTGCCTGGTAATGGGCATGAAAATGAAGAAAGTGATCAACTATTATAGGAACTTGATCCCTACAAATCAATGGGCCCTGACAATATCCACCCAAGGGTGTTAAGAGGGTTGTCTGATGTTGTTGGTCCAACCTTTCTTGGCAAAAGCATGGTCTAGACAAGATGGCCCTGCACCCTGTCCACGCAAATTTTAAGTGTCCAATGACGGGGAATCCACAACTTTCCTCAGGAGATTATTCCAATGACTGATTGTTCTTTTTGTGAAAAATTTTCTTCTTGTGTCTAATTGGAATCTCCCTAGTGCTAACTTGCGCCCTTTATCCCTCATCTTTTCCATGTGCCTCCTTGCAAAAATGGAGTCTCCATCTTCTTTGTAGACACATTTTAAGATTGGTGATAAGGTCTCCCCTAAGTCTTCTTTTCTGAAGTTTGAACAAACCCAATCTGTCAGTCAAGTTCCATGAGGAACCATTGATGCACTGGTTTCTCTAAGAGGAGGTGGCTGTGGGATACTGTATTGAAAGCCTTGGAGAAACCTTGGATTTCTATGGCAGGTAATCTAGGAAAGACAATCTCAGTAATCTGTGCTTTTTTCCAACTATGAATTAAGCCACTTAACTCAGATTAATCAAAATGGAAAACAGGGGATATAGTTAATTTCTACTTTATAGCTCTCTGGAGACAAGTGATTCAGCCACCATGTAAATGTACTGCTAACTAGATATTTAAGTGAACTCTATTGTGGAATTAAAAAATCTCCGAGAAACGGTGTGACAAATGTCATAGGCAAACAAAATATACTGTGAAAAAGAAAGCACCTCTAGAATATTTGACATGGAAGAGGTTTTGAAAAACAGATCAGAGAAATACCTAGCAGAGAGCACAGAGAAATAATTGATTCCACTATGAACTGGGAAGATACTCAATGACATTTTACAGACTTTCTGTTAGTTAATTAATTCCCATAGGAGTCCTCAATATACCATGACATTCTTCATAACTTTACAATTTCTTTGTCCTGTGACTTCTACACAAAATATTATGTCCACATTTCTTTACTACTTTCAATGGGTTTCTTCACCTTTTATAGCGTCAAGCGATAATTTCTGTAAATAACATGAAGAAACACAGCTTAGACCAAGCTATCAAGTGATTAAAGTTTGCAGCTTTTTTTTTTTTTGTATCCATTTTTTTTCTTTTTAATAAGAACAGTGTTTAAAAATAAATAACATGCTTTGGATTTTAATAATGTTTTTATTTAGTTAGATGAACATGAACAAATGAATATACGTTAAAAATATCTTATTATATATGTAAGATTAAAATCCTGAAAAAAATCTGTTATTTCACTCTACAGCATGCTACAGTGTGCTTCAACCACTGTCTTTCTGCTGTTGAGAACGACACCGAGTGTGAACTGCCTCTTGTCTCAAATATTAATCTCATTTGTGCTAATGTGAATCCAAAATAACCACTCTGAAGTCAGTTTAAAATGCTGGAATTGAGAGCAGGATTAAAGCTTTAAGGCTGTTTTTAAAATAGGGATGTAGGTTCCTGGTCTCTCATATACCAATTTAAATCAGATGATTAAAATTTGACTCTTAAGAATTTATACTACAATCACTTACATGTTATGGTGACCTCACTGATATTCAGTGCCTGGGTATTTCAAAGATAAAGGCTCAGTTTCTCTTTATATCATTTCTTAGCTGCTGATGCAAGTATTCACAAAATAGGTTTTGACCCCTGCTTGGTATCAGAAATACACATTCATTTTTGATTAAGCTTCTTAAACTCCAAAGTCCTAATCAACACACATAATTGTATTTTTCCCCTTAATGATACTGGATGTGTACTAATACATGACATCTTAGAATATTCCTTTCATTTTTTCAAGGAAAGGTCAGCATCTTAGCATTTTTGCTTAGCTGATCTTTGGATGAGCTTACATTTCCTTCTCTTTTCCCTTTTGTTTGTCTAATATAACTCGTTGACCATGCAGAGCTGTTTAATTAGTAGAAGCAGTGAGATTATTCACTGAAAATTAATTAGCAGATTAGGAAAGCTTTCTCTTCAATACTTCAGTACAGAACTTACATCTAAAAAAATCTTTCATTACTTCTAAATATTCCTGATAGTTTAGATGTGTTTATTTCAGTATGTGGTATTTTTGGAATTCATACATTAGATCACAAATTCCTTATTATTTCAGTGCACAGTGGTCACCTTGCATTATTTCTTTTCCCTATTTAGATGATTGCGTTATTTTAGACCAGGAATTAAAAAAAGACAAATAGGGATCCATAAAAATTAGCATATATCTGTAAAGCTTTCTTGATAAAGTTCAGCTTTGGCACAAAAACATTCTTAGAAACCACTTTCATGTTAAATCATCATTTTCGTTTCCAGTGCAGAATATTTGAAACATCTGAAGTCTGAAGTGCCTCTTTGCACACAGGGACGTTAGTACGTGGTCAATCTGCTTTCTGAGGTTCACCCATTCTTCACAGCTGATGGGCGTGACTGACTGTGGTTGCCAAAAGTTTTATAGTGACTGGCCCAGTGGACTCGAGGGATTCGGGTGCAGCAGATGCCCCTGCTGACAGGGACCATGGCACAGACCCCTCTGGTGAGAAGTGTCATAGTGCTAAAGAGCATGATTTATTCCTGTGGATGTGCAGGTGACCCAGCCAACTTCCACCTGACATTAAAAAACCTGTCCTGTTTTCTCCCTTCCTAACAGACATGGAAAGTCACCCAGATGCAAACATAAACTTTTAAAACATATATGGGCATTGTGAAGCTCCTGTTATCCCCGATTTAGTGCTGTTACCTTCTGTTTGGCAAAAGGTAACTGTAACGCCTTATTGAAAGATGGCAAATCCGCTTGTGCATCCCCATCCTCAACACACTCAGTGACTTGTTTTTCCTAAGTGTTGCAGGGAAAAGCTGCTCAGTCCGTGCGGTTCAAACCAAATTGGGATCAAAGCACTTTCTTGAGCTACCAAGACCATGGAAGTAGGCAGCAGTCAGTGAAGGGTTGCAGTCAAGGAGTAATACAAGAGGTAAGCCTCCAAAGTAGACACATGAATGAGAACTAAACGCAAGCAAATATCAAAACAGCCTGTGTAAGAAACGCAAAAGAGATTTCTGAAATTCTTCTCTCCAAGAAAATACCTCCCCATAAGCAGCACGGTAGCAAATGCCACTTGGTGCATTGCTAAGGAATGGTGAGGAAATCCTGTATGCTTCTCTACATTTCTGCAGGGTTCGTGCAGAGGGAACCAAAACCCCTTTCTTTCACCTCTGGGATCACCACAGTCAAATGACCGTCCATGGTCTAAAAGCCTTTCTTGTTAGACTCTGAAGAGAGAGATGAATTTAGAGGGACATCCCGCAGCGGTGCCCAGTCTGTGGCCGCCATGGGCAGTGGGATCCCCCTGGGCCTCCTGGGCACAGGCACTGCCTGAGGGCCAGCAGCCCAAAGACCGTTCTCCAAGGCATGCTGTGTGAAGGGGCAGCAGCAGCAGGGCTGCCCCATCACCCCCGTGTCATAGTACCATCTTGCTGGTCTTGATTTTTCTTGCCTTATATTACACACTCTCTTTGGTTAAATGACAGTAGTGAAGGAGCTGGGATTTCCTGCTCAAATGCATACCTCTCAGCAAGACTCATATTGGGTTGGAGACATCTACCTTTCTGTTATTACATGTTTCCATGTGTCCTAGATCCCAATGGAGAGCCATGGCAGAGTTTCTGTGAGCTGAACATAGGCATCTGAGTGACTGAAAGGTATCCCAGAGCTCTATATATGGGACATGCCCTAGAGACTATGACCTTTCCTTGCAAAAGTGAATCAAACCTGGAACATGTGAAATGGCACAGATTGCAAAAATGTGGGCCCCTGTGCCTTCATTCTTACAGGCTGTGCTGCCAGCAGATGACTCAGCTGACCAGCCACAATGGACCCTATTCAGCAGATTAAATGTGAGGATCCAGGTTGTGCACAAGACATTGTGGCTGGTAAGGCACAGAAGCCATAGGGGACATATGCCCTTCCAGTATAGCCACCAGAGGCTATGCTGGGTAATCTAAAATTATTCTGGATATCTGTAGTGAATCAACTAAATAAATTTTTAGAATATGTGTGGCTATTTTAGGATAAACTGAATCATTCCCAAGGCTTTGCCAGTTGTTTTGGTTTAATCGCTGCTGGCTATAACAGGAGCTTGCAACAATAGACAAATACAGGTGCCTGCCTTTGAACATTGTTGTGAAATCCCATCTTTACTGCCGGTAGATGCCTATGTGGACATTAAATGAGCAAACTGTGACTACTCACATGCTTAGTTAAATTCAGAAAATCATAGAATCGTTAGGGTTGGAAAGGACCTTAAGATCATCAAGTTCCAACCCCCCTGCCATAAGCAGGGACAC
>JBCJKH010022074.1:5035-19198 GCA_039877255.1 Loriculus beryllinus
AGCACCGTTTTAAAGCTCGCATGGTACTGCATCTGTCCAGCATTAGATTTCCAGGTTTGGTTTATGGGTTGTCTAGCCTTTCAGATGTCTCAGATATGGTCCAGAATGTCGCTGACTGATGGCACCAGCTGTTTTGCACAGCGAAACAAATTTTTCAAGCTTGCAGAAAGAAATAACATCAACATTTCCTTTTCTTATCGAATTATAAGGAAGGATACAACTTGTAGACTGCAAGTGGGAAAATTATTGCTTAAATTAGTGAAAGGGCCCCTTGATTAGTCTTCCTGATAAACAGGGCCCTTTAACACCACCCTTTAGTTTATCAAGAGATAATACGGCAAAACTATGAATGAGAATAGGAACACTGTTACAGGAATGTGGATGAGTTGCCCAATTGAAGTCTGACAAACTGATCAGTGCAACTCAGCAAATGAGCTGAAAAAATCCACCTCTGTATCAGTTCCTGCTAGAAAGCTGGAAAAATTACTTTTGTTGCACATAGTATTTACCTCAATAATAACTTGTTTAAGTGCTTCTCAGAAGAGTACACATCTGATTTTAAAATGGTCTGAATGAATAAAATGCATAATCTGTACCTGTATTTTGCTAAACAGAAAGCCCAGAGGTTATGCCAGTCAAATCATACCAGTCAAATGAAACTACTGAAGAGGGAGAAATAAATTACACAGAGAAATTATGTTCCTGTACAGTAGATATTATTGTAAAGAATTCTGAGTGGACTAAAGCCATGAATCACTTGTACTTCATGGTGAAGAGCACGAACAGTCTCACAGAATTGAGTAAGACTCTGATTTTGCCTGAAAGCTAAAAATATTACCTGTATCTCAACCTTTAGATAGAGTGCCAAAAAAGCTGAGAGTGCTGACTGACTTCCAAGGCAAGGGGGATTTTCTTTACAATTATCAACATAATGTTGTAGGCTTTTATGTATGATAGTCTTGCATATATAAATGAAAAAATGTTGCAAGCATTACCAGCTGTTAGATGGCAGAGGTGGAGGCTCTCTGCCTGTGGTAGGGAAGTGTTATAAAACCAGCCCCATCACACAGCACAGAGCACATGCCACCATATATAGTACTAATGTTGGGCTTGAATCCCACTTAGCAGATTTTTAATTGATCTGATACCTTTTGAGGAATAAATATCTCTTACGCTTTCCTAATACACTCACAACAGCATAGACAAACTGTAATTCCACTGGCACAGAAGCTTAACCTGTATGAGGTAAGGACCTGCATCACAAAAATACTATTCCATTTTCGGAGCGGAATCCTCTGTGTGGAGTCAGCAGAAACAAAGACGAAAGTTTGAGTTTGCAACAGAATTGTGATAAGACTGAGCTGAGTCATTACGTCTTGAAAATATTAATGTTGAGTTCTAACTCAAGTCTTAAGTTCACTTTGTCTCCTTCAGGAACTATTTTAGCTGAAGTACTTCTCCACTGTGTGCTTTGGCTAAAAAAGAGATCCCAAGATGATGAGAAACCTCAGAGAAGTAAGTGATCAGCCAAATGACCTGAGTGGTAGGGTTTAGAACTGCTGCTTGTCTTGGATGCCCGCTGCACATCCACCATCTCACCCACAGTACAGCACTTGCATCAGGAATCCTCTCTAATCACAGGTTTTCCCTTTGTGGACAGGACTTCTCATCCTTGAAGTTCTGACCCAGACTGTGTTTGTTACTCCACAAAAACTCTTTCCCAACTTCAAATGCAGGCAGCCATGTAAGACTATTCCAATGACCGAGCCACTGACAGTAACACAAAGTACATTCAGTACAACCTCTGTGGGACAGATTGTTTTATACAAGGCTGAACAGGGCACTGGCACATTCTCTGCTTGGGCAGGATTGAGCAGAAGTGTAAATCCAGTATCATTAAGTTATAGTAGTGCTGTCTTTTAATACAGAACAGAAGAAGCAATGGCGAAACCCAGGAGCTCTTCTGGTTTTAATTAGAGAAGCAAGTTGAGACTGATTATAGCACAAAAAAAAAGAATCTGAAAGAAAGGTATGATAAGGTCTAATGTCATTTAGCGTGACAGTGGCACAGAAAACGTAGGACAGAAGATATCTGTGATGTCTCTTTGTGTGTGTATATTACTAAGGACAGCTCTCAAAAGCTTGCCAGGAAAGAGATATTCAGGTTTTACGGAGTTACAAGGATGCTTGTAAAAAAATTACCTGTTTCACCTTATCTGTAGAAATGGCTCATTTTTAATGGTAATGTTTTAAATAATGAATAATTTTCACAGCTGGGAATAAGCAAAGGAGTTTCCCATTTGGTTATTCATCCTCTTTATTTGCAGAAGCCATGTAGGAATTCAAATTAAATTAATCTAAAGTGGCTGTCTTTTAAGGTAGAAAAATGTAAACAACATATAAAATTATTCTTCTTATGGCTTAAGAAGACATATTCCATATCAAAATAATACTAATCCTATATTTCTGTAGCTTACTTTTTTCCCTTCAGACATTAGGCTGAGCAAAAAAAAAAAAGATTTGTTTTCCCGTATGATTTGAAATTAAATATTAAGTACTTGATTTATCAGGAAATTTAAGGTGTTGTTTCCAAACAGTCTCCTTTTGCTTGAAACAAATTTATTGCAGGAACAGAAAAAATGCATATTAGTCATCAAAAGCTGTTTATAGATGAGTTTAAAGTGCTATCAACTAAATTATTCTCATCATGTAGACTAAATTCCAGACCAATAATGCAGAGGAGAATTAGTGAAGGATGGATTAAATAGCCAGAGGTAACTGCAAATGAGGAAAAGTAATAATTTGCATTTGGTTTACAATATGAATCCATTGTAAAGGTTTGTATTTTCTAACTTTGTGTGATCCTAAGCTTACTTTTGATACTGAGGCCAAAACTTAAAAAAATGACTGCTTATTTTAGATATGTATTTCATAAGAGCCAAGTCAGATCCTGAATATGTCAGGTTTTTATACTTCAGTTGTTATTGAGTCAGTGTAGCCTCCTAGTGTGAAGAAGGAAAGCTGATTTTGTTGTGTTTTGTTGTTTTTTTATGGATGAGACATGAAAGCTATGTCTGGGCTGAGGGTAGATGTCCTCTGCGATGGAACTCAAGGTCCCTCTCCCTTAGCCCTTCACCTCAAGGGATCTGGTAGGCTGCTCAGCAGTTCCCTTCCAGCATCTGCATCCAGATTTCTCTCCCTTTGGCACAGATAGCCAAGAATCCTTTTCTGAGGCTTAACACCCACCAATTTTCTTCTAAAGGTGGAGTCAAGTTTCATGGTTTCCCTTTAGACCAGCTCTGTCTTCCGAAAAGCCAGTCTAACAGCTAGCATGCCTGCTCAGAAAGAAGGAGACTTAAATTTCAGGTTCTCTTCAGTCTCAGTGATACTAGCCCCTACACTAACCAAAGGCAGTTTTCCAATGGACAAAACTCCTCATTCTTCTTGCTCTTTACTGATTTCACACATAGCCATGACTGTATGGAAAGCAACACACTCTCCCCACCTCTGACAGCCACTGCCAAGACCAGGAATCAGAACCAGTACTCCTCCTGACACAGCTGTAATTCTGTTTAGTGCTCTGTGTTAAGCTTGACCTAAACCTATCTAACGCAGTGGGCCTGAAAAGGACATGGACAGTCCATCTGTAAATCTTGAGTGGGTAAGGGCATGAGATAAACAGTAAATTTTTCAGCCTGGGTGGCATGAAGCTGAATATTGCACATGGCTATGCACACTATTAGCAACACTGAATTTTTTTTTAATCATCATAAACATGAAAATGCAGGTGTTGAGAGATGTACTGTTGCCCAAGGAGCCAGGCACAGCTTTGAGGGCTGCACCACTGAGATACGTGCTTCATTTCCACTCAAGTCCCATGTCAGATGCCTATGTTCTCTGTGGGTCTGTGCACTAGTACCTTCCTGAGCCGCACAGGATGCCTGTGAAAGTTTTGTTCAGAAGGAAGTTGAACCTAGCTCTACAGCCTAGGGTAATACTCCCCAGAATTCACATACCTCTGCCTTAATAACATGTTCTCAGCAGCTGTTTGTTGTGACATGAGGATTCCCAGATTTTGGCTACTGTCTTTTGTGCTGAGCAAAAAGCTACATTACTCCTACAGTATCACTGTAAATTTATAGCTTGCAGAGCTTGTTGAAATCCTTTGGGATAAAAGGTCCTCTGTAGAGATGTAGGTATTTTATTAGTACGCAAGGGAAAATATATTGAAGTACAAAGTAAGTATCTGCAGGGTGCTAAGCAAAGGTTAACTGTCACTGCCAGTCAACCCAGGACAGTGACAAATGGCCTGAAAGAGATAGTCTAAGAGCAACAGCAGATGCTTTAAAGCTGGATGAAGCACTGAAAACAGACACCTGAACCCTTTTGGTTTATAGGGTCTTTCTTACACACAGAAGTGAAGCCACCAAGAGAGTGATATGCTTGTTTCTCCCTCAGTATTCTCACAGCAAAAGAACATCAAACACGTACAACAAAACAGTTTGTACTAATGGCAGGGGAAGAGGAGCTGAAGGCCTCTATGCAAAAGAGAATGCATTAAAGATTTTGGGAATTATGGGAGCATTTGCCAGCAGAGATAAAGCTGAGAAGTGTGAGTGTTTTGTAGAGTGTAAAATATGTGGTTTTGCCATCTAACGTCTCTAGTCAAAAATGTATTGGCTGTAAGTAAATTAGATAAGGACACAGCATCTAGTATTGTGACGATGTTTCTTGTGGAGGCCAAACCTTTCTCATCAACTAAAGGCTTTGCCAGAATCGCTATTATATTTAATGAACCAGAAAGTAACATACAGCCAGGTTAATATTCTTCAAAAAACTTCTATTACAGGCCACAGCTAGGGGAAAGGATGCTGTATAAGTGACATGTGGCAGGAGGTCAATTACTGTGCAAAATCATTTCACTAGGTAATATTTAGTGCTTGAAACTTCATCTGGCTTGCACTGACTGGAAGGCAGCCTGCATGTGAAATGTCCTGGAAAATGCAGGGTTGTTTGCAGTGGGTTATTTTAGATATGTTATCTTTTGCATTTTTGCTATTTTCAAGCTAAAAATCAGTGATGGTTTTTCCCTTTTAAGATATAATACTGTGTTGTCCAAACCTCAACAATGTTCTTCCTAGGGATTAAGTTATATTAATGGAGAAAGTTAATTAAGATTTCCCCCCCATCTTCATTTTTATAAACTGGTGCACTTTTAGACTTAGTGCTGAAATATGGAAAAATACAGTTTCCCCAGGAATGGTGGCTTGACTAGACACGTGAAATATTAAATGATTTAGGACATTTTGTTCTAATGAGATTAGAAAATAATTCTGCTGATACAAATGACTAAAGTAGCGTATGATAAATATATAGTTCAGATAAGCACCAACGCTCTAAAATGATTACCTAATCTGACCTTCTCTATTTCTTTTGTTCACCTGGCACTGCACAGCAGTGACAGCACTGACGGCAACGAGGGGCAAAGTCACGGGATCCTTTCTTTAATCTAGGCTGTCCTCACAGTCTTCTGCTGCTGCAGACCCACTCGTCCCAACAGAGCCCCAGCATTAAAACAGTACATTTCCAGTCCTTTCTGTAAATATATCGGCCCTCTGAGGAACTCTGGTATGGTTGCTGTTTCATCAGCCCTTCTGCTGACCTATACCAGGCTGATCTTCCAGTTAAATACACCTCTTTTTTTTCCTGGATGGAATGAAACAATAGCCTCAAATAAAACAGTTCCTCAAGCCTTTCAGGCTTAATAGTCTTTTCACAAACCTCTTTTAATTGTTGCTATGGGTTTCTCTAAATCTTTAAGCACTTACCCAACCAGAAATCAGTCACAGTATTCTGGTAGCAGCCATGTCCACACTAAACTTTCAAATGAAACCACCTCTTTACTTTTCCACATGGCTTTGTTCAAATACTGAAGGATTTCATTTGGCCCCTTCAGCCACACTTGTGCACTGAGAACTGGTGTCTGGCTGATTACCAGGCCAGTAAGTCATTGTCAGAATGATTGCTCATTAGTACCAAGCTCCTGACCATGAAGTACGAGCCAATAAACTGATCAGAAATGCATATTGTTTGCCTGTGCCCGCTCAAAAACACAATCCAAACTCTATCAGTGGCCTGTCAGCCTCAGTGTCTACTGCTCTCTCAATCCCTGTAAACTTTCCCAATAATGATTATTTTTTTTTTTCCTTCCAGTCACTGATAAACAAAGAAACCATCTGTAGCCAAGAACAAATCCTTGAAGGCTGCAGTAACTTCTGTTTCTGTTTGATGAGGATTCAGAGCCTACAGTTTCATGCTGGCTGTTACTTAGACCTCAGTAGCTTTAAATAGTTATTTTTGTATTCTGTTTCTTAAGCAGAAAGTTGTACAAGTCTAGGTCAAATGATGTATCAAAGTGTAAGTACGTTACATCTCCAATATTGCTTTGAACAATTATATTTGTATTTTAGTCAGAAGTATCAATCAATTAAACCTTTTCTTCCCTGGGATTAATAATTCATGAATCCTACCATGAATCTCATGATTTGCACTAATTATTGTCTAAGTTTTTCCAGCTGTTCCTTTATCTATCCTGATATTGATACCAGGCTAATCGGTTTGTAACTTTAACCTAGAAATAGTCACCCAGCAAAAACTGTTTGTAGACAGTGGTCCAAAATTATCAGCAATGATTTTGGAATTTATCAGGTAGGCTATACCCCATACACACACCCCTTAGTAAAGATCTATAATCACTAGGCTGTAACATCAAATTCCTCCATGCTTGCTTTCCTTTCAGTTTCATCAGTCACACAGTGTTTACACAATGACCCTACTTAAACAAATTGCTCCATGCTCTCATCCTGGGGCATGGAAGGATGAAATGGAAGGTTTGAATTTGGTCAAACTCAGGAGGGATTGAACTATCAGATCTCTAATCAACCTCAGAGTCCTGTCTTAAAAGAATCAGCCTTCCCCAAGTGAGGATTTTGTGGCCTGGATCTTGGCAGGACAGGGAAGCCTTCCAGGACAGGAGGTCAGAAGAGTGTTTTTGTGCCCATTGTCACTTACCAGCAAGCACTTTCTTACTTTGCTCAGTTTGTAGGCTTTCCTGTTTGCCCTCTGTGTAAGCACTTTCTTCCCATTAATTAAATATGCTTTCTAAGGATATGTTGCCACTCCTGAATCAACAAGTATGAACACAGTTGTTTCTCTTTAGGCATTCCAGTGCCTAAATTGCAGTCATCTCTATAGTCAATTTGGTTCTCTACTTGGTATTATTGAAGTCAAGGGTAAAGCATCATTCACTTTGCTGGCAGTGTGCCTAAATGCTAGTCCACATCCTCATATGTATATTGATTTCATTAATGTCAGAGGACCTATAACAAGTAAGGACTTACTTTTTAGCCTACATTGGATAAATATTTCAATATATTTTTTTTAAATAATAATAATAATGCTATTCTATTTCTAGACAAAAGTTGTAAATTGTTCTAAATTATTATTAGTCTTTCATCTCGTGTCACTAAAGTTTTGCACGTCCACATTTCCTAGTAAAATGAAAGCACAATGTAACAGCTATAGTTAAAATTGTGCTTAATTTTGGTGTGTTTGGCTTGTTTTGGGATGTAGGTTTTTAGGTTTGGATATTTGTTTAGTTGTTTGGTTTGTTATTTTGTTGTGTTTTTTTTCTAATCACTCTATATTTGCAAGATTTTGTAAAAGGTTAAATAGTATGATGACACTGTAATGAAATAAATTTATGTTTTTCATAGCTATTCATTTCTGTTAAAATTGGAACAGTATTTTTTTCCAAAAAGATGAATTTAGGCAGTGCTTTAAAATTGGTGGAAAGAGGTACATGAAAAACAAACCCAAAACATACCATTGCATGAAAGTCAGGTATTTCTAATGTTTTTAGCTTGTGAAATATTGAAAAAGGAAGCTCACAAACACATACTTGTTTTTTGAACAGCTGCTCAGTTTGACTTTGCCTGCCTTTCTTTTATTTACATATGTTACAAAGTTATTTGAAAGAGATTATTCTTCATATAAATCCCAGTATTAGTATGCAAACTAATATGTTCAGGTGTGAACAAGTCTTCACGATTTGACACTGACACTTGGTTTGCCTTCCAATCAGAAGCAGAAGTACTTACAGATCACGAACTGGGAATAACAAATAGATTGAACCAGCTGTTCCTGAACAGTCCATTTGACTGTGGTTTTCATTTCCTTAAACTCATTTAATTATAATTATGTAGATAAATAGATGAGTAGATAGATAGATATGAAACATTTTCCTTTTCGAAAAGGTATATGATAACTTAAATATGAATTGATTTAGTTTCAGAAGCAAGCAGAGAAATGTGGAACTTTTGATATTTGACTGAAAGAGACCTACTGAGAAGCTGGACTATCCAAATTCAGCTTAGGCTAAGGAGACAAGTTCTCAAAATTTGTGCTTATCAGAACAGTCTACTGCATCTTAGGGCATCTTCTGAACATTGTAAACAAGAAAAATTTTCAGTGGAAGTGAAATATAAGAATAAAAGGAGAAACAAAAATCGAGTGCTCTGTTCTGTTTTCATTAATCTACAGAACAAAACTGGATGTTGTCTCAATGTCTTCTTTATCTCAGTGTCAAAAAGAAGATTTCCAGGTATCAAAAATGTCAGCAGTTACCTACAAATAAAGTGGCTCAGTGTAAATAGTATTTCTTCTGTCTGAAAAAGAGGATGCAGATCAATGTAAAGACTTTCTGAGAGGTATTGCAGTGACCAGGAAGCTGAGAAAACTGCCTGAAGGGCAGGCACAAAGAGGTGAGCAGATCTTAGAAGCTCATGGTCAGCTTTGCAGGTAAATGCTCTTCAACAAAGTTCCTTCTCTATCCCCTTTAGCACAGCACAGCAGCCTAAGAGAATTTCAGGTCCAGGTCCTACAGAAGCTGGAGACCTTTCTTTAGGAACACCATTTTACTAAAGATCTGTCATTTACCATGATTTCCCACAGGGTTTTGAAACTGGTTTCCAATAATTCAATTCTGCTAAGCCTAAAGTTGGAAAACAAAACATAATAAAGGTGTTACAGAGCCTGGTGTCCCCCAGATACATTCAGGGAAAAACCCTATGGCAGATGGAGCCTGAAGACTAAAATTCAGAAGCCCACTGTGTTAATTTCTTTTCTTTTTTTTTTTTTCTTTTCTTTTTAATAATTAATGATTTAAAACAGTTGCATTATTGCTTCAATCACTTTTCACCTATTTCCCCAATGGTTACCACTTGCCTCAACATTTACATTGGTTTAATATTTGTATTTTTTGCATAATTTCTCACATTATATTTATTTGCACTTGAAGTTTTTTTAAAAAATAAAGCATTCCATGGGGATGACTTTAATAAAAGTTTCTTATTAAAAGTTCCATAACAGCATGATTCTCAAACCTGAAACCAAAGTCCTCATATTTAACAGTTTTCATGACTCAATAGATTAAGTGTGAAATAGGAAATATAATAACAATAACAACATTGCCATATCCTGTACAGTTGTTCCACTTAAAATTATTCTTGAAAAGTAACACAATTCATAAATAAATCATTTCTCATAGAGTAAAATGTACTTAAAAGGTTCTGTGAAATATGCTTGACATCATCATAAAATATATCCACAGAAGATTGTATTGGGCAACATAAAAATCAGAAATTCACTTGAACTATTAAATGGGAGGGGAGAAAAAAAAAAAAAAAGCAAATAGCCAAACACCCAAACCATCAGCATCTGTTTTCGAGGTCAGGTGTCTTTAATCATCTGCCTCAGCAGTGTTCATTTCAGAAAGACTCTTAGCTCAGACCTAAATTTATGTGAAGGTGCCTCTGCAGCTTGAGGAGATATCTTGCCTTTGGGAATTGCAGTTCTGAGCTAGACTGACTTGTCATTCAGAGGAGCTTATTGCTTTCTGCTGCCTATGACTAGGGCAGCAAATTTAGTCACCCCAATTAATCCCTTTATTTAGAAAGAATAAAGCTAAACCTTAGCAAGTCTGAAAGTTTTTCTCTGAGTAGGAAGTGGAGCTTTTCCTTTTGTTCTTATCAACACTGAATAATACAGAGAACACAATATTTCAATGCCAGCAACTTCTAATTCAGTTAAGAGACACCAGTATTGGCTTTAAAGTCCTCCAAATGAATGCGCCTTCCTAGTGTATTTTCATACTCCAGGCACTCCAGCAATATTTTGGGGTTATTTTTTTCTGGGTTTTCAGGTGTTTGTTTTGTTTTGGTTCTTTGTTTTTTTAGGGTTTTTTTCTTCCCCTTTAGCCTATTTGTCTTTTAAAATGCTTCATGTTAGTACAACAAAGTCTGTGAAAACAGCAAGGGTAATGTTAACATCAAAGTGATGTGATACTTCCTCAGAATCCTGGATGTTTCTGGACCATCCCACATTATTATTCAGCAGCTTGTTGTGGTAGTCAGCTAGCCCCTGGAAGATACCTTTCCAGGAGATATGCTTCTTTCTATTTATGGTTTGTGAGTTACTAGAGTAAGGATATAAGTTCCTTCAATTGCAGTAGAGCACCTGGGGAGAATCACTGCTGTCAAACCCCTCTACATCTTCTGCGGCTTATAATTTAAACCAGTAATACCTTCCTAGTAGCTGTACACACTCCATCAACACAGCCTCTTCAGCTAGTTTTCTTGCACAGCATTGATTCATTATTGACTGGCAGTGGTTTTACTGCATTAGAGTCTACAATTCTGAAATGGTTTCTGTATGAATCACTGAAAA
The DNA here is from genome assembly GCA_039877255.1 of Loriculus beryllinus. Classification (NCBI taxonomy): domain Eukaryota; kingdom Metazoa; phylum Chordata; class Aves; order Psittaciformes; family Psittacidae; genus Loriculus; species Loriculus beryllinus. The sequence continues at coordinate 15,821 of JBCJKH010022074.1, forward strand.
GTTTCATGGAAAACAAAATCACTGCTGTCCATTCTGGTAGGTTAGGTCTCCCCACTACCGCAGGTTTGCTCATAAGTTTTCTCACTAATCTGGGAAGGAAGATTGTTGGTTTGGTCTGTTTTGGTTTTTTTACCCCAGAACAACTAGTGCACGCTTTCATCATTCTTGTTTTGTTGAGACAGTTCTGGATGGGCTAGTTGCTGACAGAGGTAAAAAAAAGGTTTTAAAAGTATTCATAGTGGGTATATATACATACAGATGTGTGTATATATGGGTATACAGTTGATATATATGTGTTTATATTTATATATAACATTGTTTTGGTACACTGGCTGACTGAAGCTATTCAATAACAAGATATTAAATAAGTTTTGTCAAATAGCAATGTCTTGTCACCTCTCAGTGTCATGATATAGGGCATTTTTTCAGCTGTTTGAAAATGAATCTCTGGGGCCGTGAAATAGCAGATTGTCAGCCTAAAGAATGGGAATCACAGTAACTTTCATGTTCATTTTCAGGTCTAAACTGTAGTTCTTTCTGACAGAATCTTGCCATTTATCATGTTATGTGCTACAAGAAAAACATGTGTTTTATGGAGCCAGAAGCATAATCTCCTACCACCCAAGGCATTTACTAGGTGAAACAATACATGCTGTACCATGAGCCAGCAGTCAGTTGTTGTTATTATGAGTCTGTGGCATTTCAAGACCTAAACAGTCTAATTTTATTATGGATTTAGAAAATCATCCGTGAATATAAATCTAGAGTTTAATAACCCACACCAACTAAATAGAGCAATCTACGGCAAGGTTTTTGGCAACAAGGATCCTTAAAAAGGTTTGAAGTACATTCTAATATCTTTTTGGGCCATCAGTGCAACTAAAGGAGTTTGGATAATAAATTGTACTCATTGGTGAGATACAAAGGCCTTTCTTGGAATATTTTTTTTCTTTCTTTTTGTATTTCCAGAAAATTTCCTCCCTCCTGGCAGGCTTGCTTTAATATGAATTGCTATTTATGGCTAAGGTATTTGCTGACTCACTGCAGTATCAGTCTTTGCATTGTTAATTCCAAAACCCAAGAGGCAGCAACATTGTAAACTGATCAGACTTTTTTTTTGAGAACAAACAATGTGAATTCTTTCTATCTAAAAGCTCTTGTATGTACTGTGCAAAAGACTCACACAGCCCGTAGTTCCCTCAAGTCTCCAACAGAGCCTTGGTCTTTTTTATCTCCAGGCAGACAGATTTTGGTGGTGAGTCATTACCCAGGAGCTGTTGTCACTCTCACTACTGCCTGCACACAGGTTTTGAGCTGAAGCTTAGGTGGGCAGGACTTATAATACCTGGAACATATCCTGAGTTTCCAGTCTGATGTGGCGAATAAGTCTCTGAAAAACGATCATAGAAAAAAATAAGAGGTGAAGTTTTACCCTCAAATACTGAATTTAACTTCTCAACTCATCTCTTGCTGTTATGGCATCTCAGGGCAGAATTTGGGTGCAAACACCACAGACCAGTTACAAGTATGATCAAGTACTTTTCATTAGTCATATTGCTTCCTAGGCTTTTAAAATGAAGGTGGGAAAGTACATAGAGAAGAGTATTTGTTTGTTGCCTGTACTTATTTTTCGTATGTAGAAGCAGTTTGAGTTTAGCAACCAAAAAGCTATTTGGGCAAGTTGCCATATTTGTGACAGGTTAGACTTCCTGTATTATGTTTATCAAAACTCCTTGGAGCCTCAGACTAACCATGATACATTGATTTGGCACTCAGCAGTGATGTATTTATTGTAATTATTACTTGCCCATACATTCAGAAAATGATAGTACATGTCTCTACATTGCATTTTAACTGAAATACAAAAACACTGTGGGATTTCCCTGTCATGCCTCTTATTTTTAATGTTTTATTCCACAAATGCAAAGAGAAGGGTAGATCATCTCTGACTTACACTGATCCAGTACTCCACTCTTTCTTGCCTGCTACACACTGATATCAGTAGAGTTACAGTGACATAAACCAGAAGAATACAGTCAAAAATCAGATACTTCCTACCCAAAATCACTTTCCACATCTGTTCTCTATTTGTCTTATAATGACACATGGGATTATCTTGAGAATATATTCTGCTTTAACTGTCATGACACTGACTTTATAGCCTTTTCAAATACCCATTGGTGTGCAGGTTGAGCAATTATCATCTGCTAAGAAGGAATCCCAAGAAAATGTAGATTGATAATAACATTTTTCATAAATGGCTTGTAGCATTAATGCCATTTTCTGTTATTGCAGTTAAGGTCTAACATTCTCCTCAATTTACTGCTTTTATTTATTGTGTAAGATCTAGATATGGACCCTGCAGCAGAATTTCAAGAACTGTTTTCTTTTTCATTATTTATTAATTTCTGGTTAGAAGGAGCAAAGTCAGAAAGTTGGATAGAAGCAAGGAATGCATCTGGACTATTAAGAAATAGAAAGAAAGATAAAAGGAAAGAAAGGAAAAAATTTAATACTGTGTGAGATATTACAGATACAGAATGACTGTATAAAGTAATCAGCAGGCTACATCTACAAGAATATACCCTAGGAGACTGAGCTTGAATTCTGGGATCAGGCTTCACAAAGCTACATCCAAACTTTTGATCTTACAGTGCAATAGCCCAGTAGCCCCTCCAGATAGACAATCCTGCTATACATTTTCCCTTCACCTTTTTCTCCAGTAAATGTAGTGAAATGTGAAGTTCTTCTGATGCTCCTTTGGAAATACGTAACATGCACACACAGTTATGTGCTTGCATGATGTAATTAAACAAGCCTGTAAGAAAAACTATAGCCTGTGACTCGCAGAGACATCAATTCAATAAGGTTAAAATAATACCATTTGGAAGTATGTTTGGTCACTGGCCTAGCCCATGCCTGGGTTCAGTATGGATGAGCAAGATGGAGAAGGCAGGATGCAGGGAGAGCACTGCTTCCAAATACTTACTTGAATTCACTGCTCCTCAGAAAGACATCAGTTATTTGTCTGAACAATCTTTGCATTAAATAAACATTACCAAAGCAATTGCTGAATAAAATTTGAGTTGTCGATACTGTTTTGCATCCTCCACAGCATTCTGGAGATCACTGCAGATGTTATAAAAAGGACAAAAAGCCACAAGTTGTTCCTTGGAAGTTTAGAAAAAGAAATACTTCACTAAGAGGCAATGGAAGCTGCCTAAAAAGGTTATATAGCTTCCATTACTGAAGGTTCTCATGACTTTGCAAGACAAAACCAAAACTGACAATACCATATGCTGACAATAGTTTTCTTTCAAGTCCTACTGGACTTAATATCTAGAGAGCCCTTCCAGCCAACAGCTCGATGATTATGTC
>JBCJKH010022075.1:0-24060 GCA_039877255.1 Loriculus beryllinus
TCCTGTCTGATCTTCTCCTCCTGGTGTGTCAGAGGAACAAGCAAAGTTTGTCGTACGTGGTCTTGCACCTTGTGATGTGGTGATGGTTGTGCAGGCCCTGTGTTCAGGCTGACTCTGCGGCTGACCCAAGGGAGTAACTACCAACAGGGGCAGGCTCAATGTGTTTCTGTTTGGCTGTTGGCTGTGCTCACAGTGGGAGATTGCAAAGCAGGGGGTGTGCTGCCTGACCTGCTTCCAACAGTTTGGATGCCCTTCCAGGACCTCAGAGAAAATACACCTTCAACCAAGTAGGTGTTTCCCCTAATGTCAGATCCATATGTTTGTGCACGGCACAGCAGGTCCCCTATTGCTCCTGGAAGCCGGGGTGGGAGTGACCATGCCACCTTTGCACCCTGCTAGCTCTGAGGCTGTGGAACTCAGGTGACAGTTGGCTGCTTTCTCCTCCTGGAGCCGCTTGCACTGGCTTGTGCTGGAAATGAGAGCACATGTGGAAAGCAGAAAATAATCAGATGCTATTAGCTATTTTGCTGCTCGTAAGAGCCATTCCAGGCAGGGTAGAATTGTTCTGCGTTTTGCTGTGTTACCTTAACTCTGCTCCTACACAGTGCTAATTATAATCCTGATATGATCTAATTAAAAGACACTCTCTGTGCTGCCTGATTGATTCTGTAGCCATGACACAGTAAAAGCTGGTCAGGCTTAGCAGCTCAGGAGGATCCCTGCTGTAAACTCTGACACATACTTTGTGAATACTGGTGAGGAGAATGTCTATGAGTAAATGGGGTTTGTAATTACGGATATTGTCAGTAACATCTTAATATATTAAAAATATGCTTCCCAGATTGTTTGTCCGAGTACATAAATATTGTGCATGTGGCAGTCCATACACAGGTTAGTTTTGGGGGAAGGTGGCTGTTTGTGCTGTCATTTTTGTATTTGAAACTGTTCCGAGTAAGGAGTCACTCCATTTGTACTCCAGTTCCTAATTCTGACTCTGCCGCTAAACCCCAGTGTGATTTTAATGGTTTTTAATCTACATTTGAATATTGCATGCTTATTTGTTTTCACCAGAGATTTGCTCTTGATTGAATTCTTAAATGGTGTTCCTGCTGGCAGAATTGCTTCCTACCAGTTAGCATCTGTCTGCTGGATCAGGGGCTCGGGGTTCATATCCTTGTATTCACTGACACAAATAGGATGGCTTAGCACATCTTTCCTTTTTTGTCTCTCCCTCTTTATTTGTAGTTCTCCACCTCCGTAAATCCTTCTGTCTTTTCTCTTTCTTCTTTTCCTCTCAACTTCTCACATAGTGAAGCTAACAGAGGAGGTTGTGTGGGATGAGGAGTAGAAAAGGGGGGGAGAAAGTGAAAGGGAAAGTGAGGGAGACAAAAGAGAGAATGTGAGAGGTGAGGAGGAGGTGGTAATGAAGGTGGAAAATAGAACAAAGAAGGAGGGGGAGCGGGTGAGTGGAAAAGGAGATTAAGTAAGGAGGGCATGAAAGGGGAAGAGATCCTGCTCCTAGACTTACCACTGGAGATATGGCAGTCATTTTTTTTCCCTGCTTACAGGAGGAATAATGAGAGCAAATGTTGGTCCTGACCTCTTCTGCCAGGCTGTTAATTTTCCAAAGCCATGAATGCCCCAGCCTTATTTTATTCTTACCTGTAGATGTATGCATAACCTGTAGTTATTCAATGTGCCAAGCAAGTCTTGGCACTGGTCAATGTGGGGAGGTATCTCCAGGGACTTCTACTTTTCCTGTTGATGTATGGGCAAATTTTTGGATATAAAGATCCAGTTTTAGAAAAATTAATCTAAAGGAGTGTTTGTGTTGTAGTTATCTAACTATGGAACTCTCTTACTTGGTGGTATTTAAATTCTGGAGATTACATCATTGCCTGCTGGAAGCAGACTTTGTGGTAGACCCCAAATAGCCAGGAACGTGACTTTCCTGCTCCTTTGAAGTCTCATATGGTCTACCTTTCCCTGCTCTTTGTGTCTCTCACACTATCCCTTTCTCTGGTATGGAGAAGTTGAAGCAAATCAACGTTTTTCCCACCGATAGACTAGAGGTGATAGGTGGCTGTCTGTCATTTCTCCGTTTTGAGACCATGTCTTTTAAGCCTTTTGGTCATGAAGACTCAGTGCTCATAACTGTGGCTGTGCAAAAGGGTAGAGAAGGCAGGTGATAACGTGGGGAATGACTCTGCCCATCACTACTGAGCCAGCTTCAGTGCATTTTCCATTCCTTTGTTCTGTGTTGTGCAACAACAGGGACATTCAGCCCATCATTCACTGCTGCTATTTTGTCCGTTAGTACAGACTGTTGATTTTATTTGCTTATAATCAGGATTCCTTTGAATACATGCACCAAATAGTTATTCACCCCCAACCCTCCCAAAGCGACTTTATGATGCTGAGCAATTGCAAATTAAAATGGGAAGTGTGCTTTGGTGCTTTTCTTTTCTGTAGCTGCAATGATGTCTGGGGAAATACTGCAATGGAGAAATTCTGTGTTGAGGTAATTCTAGAAATCATGTTCACATTAGAAATCCCCAAACTGTACTTTATTTAAAAATGTTTTAATGAGCTGCCATATTCAGTGCATTAATCTGTCAAAGAGAAGTGCATGGGAGTACATTTCAAATCCCAGGGTGGAACTGAAGGAATGTGTTAGAGGTGACATGCTAAATTTTCATGATAGAAGGTATTGGTTTGTTCCCTCATACCTTTCCCAGTATTAACTGGTAGTGGGAAGCCGTTGCAGACTCCATTGTGGTGTAATAGGAATGAAAGAAAAAAACAAGGAAGTAATGGCAATATTCTTTAGCAGTCGTAAAAATACCTTTATTTGATACTTCTTTGGAAGACACTGCAGCAAGAGACTTGTGGACTACCTCTAGTATTTTGCTTTCATGAACAGAAGAGAACTGAGAAACTGAGAATTACTGGTGAGTTTTGCTTGGCTGAAAATTATATTTTGTTCATGGGGAATCTCTGTGAGAACATTTCTGTTGTTACTGTCACTTGGGTTTCTCTAGCATCTAGTAGCTGTAGGCCTGGGGTAGCATCCTCATTGGAACTGTACACAAAGAACACCACAGAAGACACATTATCTGAAAGAGTTTGTAGTCTAAACAGACAGACAGTAGCACACAAGGAAAGAGTGTGAATATCCTGGTTATCATAAGACACTGATGTCAAAATTTCCACCATAACCACTGTAAGATAACTTACAAGAATTGTGGCACAACAGAATTTGAAGAGAGTGTTTGAATAAAAAGCATGTCCCTTATTTCACCCATCATGTCTTCAAGCCAACTTAGTCTCATCTTCCTTACTTCCGATGTTCTTATCCTGTTTCTTAGGGATACTTGGCATGGTGATTTTCTGTACTGCAGTAAATCATAAGATGTCAATTTCTAAATTGCAATCCTTTGTTGTGTTCAGTTGCTTTAAAAATATTCCACACTAGACACTAGACAGGATTGAGTAGGTGAAAAGGTCCTTTGTGAATATTTAAAATTAAAATAAACAAGAAAAAGCATCAAATATCTGGTTTGATGTTACAATTTTAAGCAATAATATTAAGGAGAGCTAAATTAAGGAAGAATATTTCAAAAAGCTCTGTTAGAGAATGAGTGAAATCCAAATGTTGCTCTTTTAGACTTCGGTTAATTTGAAGTTCCATTTTAAAAGGAGTTATGGAATGGTAGTACAGAATAGGCAGAGGATTCCGGACAGTATGAAGATTAAAAATAAAAGACTGAGGAAAACAACAAAACACCCCAGAAGAGAACATGAATGCATGCATAAGAAACTTGCAATCAGGAGCAATAAGGTGTTCAGATTCTTATTTCAGCTTTTACTAAATAGGCATTACTTTGCCAAAATTTTAGGCATATGCTTGGAATCTCACCTATATATATATAGGGGTATATCTACATAATTCATCATGTAATGAGTGGAGAATTTTGGTCTGATACCTTGCTCTTTTAAGGCATTGTTAGGTTTGTATACCCATATATAGTAGAAGAAATTAAATCCTATCATATTTAATTGAAAAAATCTGAGACAAGGTTATGTGTTGTGAGTCTTCAAATAGAAGGAAGTACACATTATATAAAAAATAAAAATCAGTGACTTCATAGAAATGGCAGAGATTTGATTTAATTGATTAATGCAGCATCTAAAAAGAAAAGATAGCTAAGTGGAAAACCCTGAGGATGATGTCCACAGCTAATTTTGATTTTGAATTTAGATTTATTGCACATTTCTGCTGGTATGGTTATGAACTCTGTGTAGTGTGATATATGATTATCAAAAATAATTATGTAGTTTGTGGATATAGTGATATTCCACATTCATTGCAGTGAAATTCATAAAGTATTTTCACTGCAAGCTAAGCTTTAGGGAATAACCTCACTCATCAACTCTCTTGTGTCTGCCTTTCCTCCTCCTCCTCTATCTAGTGCAGCACTCTTGTAGGTTCTTCTTGTTCTTGTACCTACAAGATGCAACTTGTATTATGTGTGTCTCAGCAGCAAGTTATTCTTTATATTCTCACCATCTTTCCTCAACTCACCTCCCAGGTGAACAGACCTACCACCTTTTCACCTCCAGCTTTTAATACGCTATTTGTTAAGAATAAACATGATAGTTGTTTGCGAGGCTCTGAATTCCTTGATCTAGTTCTGCTGGAGAAATAGTTAAGCTAGGAAGATGATCCATTCTCAAGTGGCATTTTTGGTTTTAGCTCTAGATCCTATGTGAACATGAGGAAATTACTGTAATTTGAAATCTTCAGCATATGCTACCATACTAAAAATGCATAGGACAAAAGGTCTTGAAGAGCAAAGTACTTGGGTTTTGTGGTTCAGGAATTAATGAGATTCTTATCTTTCTTCTCATCTGAGTTAGGCATTTTGTTAGTTTTGACATCTTAACTTACTTCTACTTTTCTGGTATTCCTGAAAGACAATTTACTCATCTGCATAGCATTTCTGTTATTGAGGTTGTGCATATATGTAAGACCTCAAATGAGGGAACAGTAAGGCACTCATACCAGGAAGGATCATGTAATTGTCTAGTTTATACAAATATAACCATAGATCAGAATGGTTTTACACATCTATGTGATCAAGAGCTTGAAACGTGTTGAACATACATATATTCTGACATACATTGCACATACAACATCCTAAAAGATAGTATAAGCACATAGAATTTATAAAGTTGAAAAGGGCAGTAATCTCATTCCATTAACTCAACATATTAAACATACTAGACTGGAGAATTATTTCAGCATGGATGAAGGATACTTCTTTATTGCTAAAAGTTACTATTGAAAGGTTTATTCCTTTTAGTTTGACGGATGACATGATATATGATAGTTATTAAAGCATAACCAGAAAGAACGTATTTAGATTGAGTGTGGTTTTGTGGTTTATAAATGTGAATTCAGGTTATTTCAGAGAAGTAGTACAAATTTGATAACAGAGACTGTGATTAAGTTACAGTTGCACAAATGTTATTACTGTGGGTTTTCTGAAGTGTGGAAAAGATTTTTTTTAAAAATGCAGACAAAATTTAAGTGTATAAGTATCCTGCAATGCTCTTCCCAGAAAGAGGAGATCTCTTCCTGAAAGCACTTCCATAATATCGTCCATCAGGGCTGGAACTGGATGAACTGGATTTTCTTCCCTCTCTCCCGCACCTATTGTTTAGTGTGTGTGCATATGTGCATGGGAGAGGTCTTTGGTGAAAAAGTGACTTTATAAAATGGCATAATGGGCTTCTGCCTTGTCTCTCTCATACCAATTAAAATGCTAGAACTGACATCAGTTCTGTATTTGAGGTTCCTGTAGGAAGCATATGTAATATTGTACTCCAAATCTTACAAGTGAAAATGAACACATCATATTTGTGGAACTAAGAATTTATTGTTAGTCTAATCCATGTTTTAATAACCTAATACTTCAAATTACTACTCCGGTTACAATGAGATGTAGTTATAGTCCAAATTAATACACAAGAACCTGTATAATACAGGTAATATTGTTCCAGAGGAAAAAAACATAAAACCCTGCTGATTTTCTTTGTTGCTGTGCCTGCCCTTCCAGTGTTCCTCAGGGTCCTACCCTTAGCAGCTTTGTTTTTTACTGAACAAAATGGGAAATGGGTGCTGGGAGGTTATGACATGTTGTCAGCACCTTGAGGTCTTCCTAGGAGGAACTCATGCTCATGAAGGGGTTTCTCCCCCTGTTTGCTGTGTGGGAGCCTGCTACTGATGCTGTCTCACCCTACATGTTCTGGTTAATTTTTATATGGTTGGTTGTTTTTTTCTTAACTCAGTCTTGCTCGCTTGGTTTTTTTCTATGGTCCCCAGTGTTTTTCCATCCTCTTTGTTGTCTCTGTTGCTGTATTTTTACTGAATCATGAGGTTGCACCCCTGCAGCGACTGCTGGTTGACCACTGTCACTCCTGTGTGTAGTTTGGGACCTCTGGTGTCTTCCACATAGAATCATTCCTGTGTGCACTCCCCTACACTACACAGGCAGTTTAATCTATACAGGATAACTGCTTATTACTGCTATAAACTAAAGCTAAACAAAACAACCTTAAGCAATAGTTATTTTGACTGCTAGAGAACTGCTTTCAAAGCTAAAACTAAATCCAGCACCAAGACAAACCGAAGGCCAAATTAATAAATTAAATATTTAAATATTATCATGTCTGCAGAAAATTCTTTTCATATATAACTCTTTTTTAAAACTGTTTTAAGGCTATTTAAGTAATTGGAATCTTGATTACTTTCATTTCAAGTGAAAAGGCCTAAATACATGCTTTCCTTTATGTGTAACTGACATGAAGAGTGTTCTATGCTTGCCCTGGTATTATATGAAGTCATGGCTTACCTTTAGTACAGTATTTTTCTAGCTTACAAAAGTGAGTTTTAGTAATTAACCTTTTCATTCTAGTATTTTCTGAAGTGAGAATAGAATTTCTGCTATTAACATGGAGAGCTGAGCTCTTTATCTGTGGCTTTAGGCCACGGAATTTGGGTTCCTTAAAAATATCAAAATTTCATTCTCCACATCCTGTCATTTAAATTCAACAAAACAAGAGCAACAGTTTCATTGCCTAGACTCTTATTTTCATTTGGAGAACAGAAGTTCATATTGGGTAGAACTTTCCTCGGTGTATTTAAAATGGATTTCTAATTTTGGGGTAATAACACTAAGGAAGTTGCTTTGTCATGGAGTGAAGTTAAGGTCATTACTGAAACGAGCTCTGGAAATTTTTCTCAGTTCCAGTTAGATAATTATCTACTCCATATATTATAAAAGCTTATCTTTTATCTTACAAGCAAGTAGCTCCCCAGTTTGTTCCCCTTTATGCGATGTCGTGTTGAGGTGATTAAACATATGGTGCGATTGAGCCAACTTTTGGACATTTCTTCTTCTAGCCTTACAAACTGTTCAGCCATCTGTGCATGCTCTGAAGTTTCAAGGAATCCAAGAAAGCACCAGTCCGAACTGGGAGTGGTAGAGATGGGGACAGAGATCATCTTGAATCTTGTATGCACCTGAGCTCGCTCTTAGACCCTTCATTAGAGTTTTCTAAGTTATGTCATCAGGTGAGACCATCAATAAAAGTCATCCTGTTTCTTTTTAAGTCAATAGCAATATTTCTGTTGACTTCAACTGAAAATAACTGGACCCAAAAGGCTAATTAATGTGTGTTAATGTGTTAGAGGCACCACTTAAGGAATTTTCTTCTAGACTATCTGGGTCTAATTTAGAAGTCTATTCACCAAATGAGTTATTATTTTTTGTATTTTTTCAGTTATATTTCCAACTGTTTGTTATCTCAAATAAATCATAAAAGAAAACCCAAATAAACAACAGAACTAAAATGAGAGCAAAGAGAGAGCTGTCCAGGCTATGATTTCTACTTTAGTATGAAGTAATTGCACTATAGACTCCACTGATTGTAACTAGGGTCAAGATTCAGTTGCCTGACTGTGGGCATCTAGTGCATCTATTTGAGATGCTCTTCAGAACTTCTTATTTGGAAGCATCTGTTTGTATGAGACTCACACTTTTAAGGTGCAGTATTAAGCAGGTATTATTTTGTTTGTTTATACAGTCACCAATCTGAAACCCCCCTGTTTTAAATGACTGTCTCTGAAGGATCTAATACACTGTAGACTGTGAGATCTAGAAACAGGAATTTTCTTACTTACTAATCCTCTTGACTTAATCACTTCAGCTAATGAATAAGGAAGGAAGTAAGCTAAATAGAGAAATATTGGCTTGTCATAGTGGAAGCCTGCTAATGCATTTAATATTTTCCAAATAGAGAAGAAAAAGATTAAACAGTAGAGCAGTATTTTTTCAAGATTCTAACTTGCTAAAAATGAATATGTGACAAAAGTTGTCTGACACTGTACTTTAATGGGCTATTTTTCTCTTTTCTTAGCATGTAATTTGTGTTGTCATTTCCTGTTCCCTCTTTGTTTTCAGTACCTACAAAGATTTAAACTGGAAATTTTATCTTTGCCTCTCAGTTCTTGTGACTCTATCTTGTGTAAATCCACCTTTGCTGTCCTTATGAAATATTTATTTGCAAATAAAATTTGCAAATCATGCCCTCGCCAGAGCTAAACAATTATCTAAGTGAAATCAGAATAAATACTTGACGATTACACTGAGGTACCTTTTCTATTTGAGAAAATCACAGAATGCTGCATTACATTTGGCTCTAAAAATGTACATAAAAATGTCAGAATTTTAGCTTGAAGAAATATCCTTTTTCTGAATTAGGCTTTTTAGATGCTTTTTGTAATGGTTGTTTCAGGTCACAGAAAATGAAAAGAACAATTGAACAACAGATACTCATGGGGTTTTTCTATGGTAACATGTTGGAATTTGTAGGTGTGGAGTGTTTGGGATTTAAGATCAAGGGTCAAAACCAGCGGAGAACATCAACAGAGGCAGGGTGAGCTCTCTGAGGTGTATGGAAAGTTTGCCAGTGGTGCCAGTTGTGATAGAAGAGTTGACAAGAGGACAGGGGCTGCGATGCCTCACCACTGCTGAAGAGCATGCACAAGGAGAAGAGGGAGAGCTATTCATAGCGTTGGCAGCAATAACAGCACGAGCAATAAACAAGAGTGTTCCACTTCAGTCAAGAATTCAAAAGCCTTTTCATGAACTTAATTAAGAAACTTTCCTGACAGCAGGGACATACTAATTGTCTGTGGCATCCTCGAAGAAGGAAATCAAAGGAGCTCTGCTGAAATTCAGGATTTGCAAGCAATCAACTTTCCTACCTGCCAGCATCTGAAAGCTAAAAATAGGAAGTAGAATGAAGGAGGGATTTCAGCATTGTTTCTAAGGAATTTCCCCTGACAGAAGACTTTGGGATATAGCTAAGGGCCATTAGTAGAAGTTAATAAAGATGCAATACTTACAAGCATTTTGTTGCAACTTTTTTGTTTTGTGAAAGTAAGATAAGGCTTAGTTTGTTAAATTTGACTGTGATGCGCATTGCCTACAGTTTTTGACTGGAGGGGTGGAGAATAGTTACCTTAGAATAGTGAGAGCCTTCTTTCTTAAGGAGGGACACCGGACTTTTTTTTTTTGTGACAAGAAGCTATTTGCTACAGATTTGAAAAGTTTTCAGTAGTACAGATGATACAAGGAAAAGCATGCACCTGAATAGCCAAGAGAATGAATTTTTTTGGTTTTTTTCACCCTTAAGAAATTGATTGCTATTTTTCATTGTGATTAATATTGAATACTCATGTAGGGCTCTCTGTCTGTAAATCTGTGTCATAAAAATGCAAGTAAATTTTTGCATTTTAAAAATTTTCAAACACGCTTACTAAGAACTGCAGAAAAGATTTTAAGTAATTCTTTGTAGACACTACAAAGAAGAAAATAGGGCGATATTTTTAGTATTTTTCAGAGATGAAAAAAATAATGTAATACTTTGAAACTTTCATTTGCTTATATTCAACAGTATACTGTCAAGTTTAATATGGAATGTTTTCTAGGGAAAGTGGTATTTTAACTGGGTAATCTACCTCAGTAACATGGGAATGATACAGTTGCCTTTACTCATCTGTCTTTAATCCTTATAAACACAAACTGTTTAGAATGATAAGCTGTGAAGTACAGAACATTGGTAAGGAATGCCAAAGAAATGAAGAAAAAAATCCAGATTTGCAGGCAATAAAAGATTGTTCAGGAATGTATTTTAGAAGATACCAAAAGGAAGAGAGTAGCCCTTTTTCAGATGGACCTACTGACACTGCTAATATGTGCAAAAAATGAGAGCATTAGCTCAATATTTCTGTTTGCACACAGAAACAATGGAGAAGTATATTAGTATCCTATGAGGACAAGAAATCATTTCCCACTTTGATGGCAACCAACAAAAGAAATCTTGAGACAACACCTGCTTTGGGTGAATATTTAAATAGGTCTTAGTTAGCTGTGCAGAAGACAATTTAAAGACTTGGCTGCAGAAGTCTCTGGTTGACTGCTGCTCTTTTTCTTTATTATTTTTTCTTTGTTAAATTTGGGAAATTAGGAAAATCCTGTAGATTTATGAGATTCCTGATGTAGAGAGAGTATTCAAAAGGGGCACGCAGATGACCAAAGAGGCTATTGGGCCATTAAGCCTGACATTTATCCTTGGCATTTGTAATACATCATTTGGAAAATGGGCAAAGGAAGGACACAATTCTTAGGGTATTATATTTCTAAAGCTTGTGGAAAGGTTGCAAAAGGTTTAGTTAGGAGCTGCAATAGTGTTTCAGATGCTGGCAAAACTACTTTGTAGTGAAGGATTTAGAGATCTCAATCTGTTTAGTTTATCACACAGGAGATCAAGAGGTGACTTGATTATAAAGTGTAAACACTTTCATACACACACAGTATCCACCTCTAAAAAGCTCTAAAAGCTTTTTAATCTAGTGGTGAAAGACAGAATAAGCACTGAGGGATGAGAGTTGAAGTGACTGTCCTTGGAAGCAGGGCATGCATTTTTAATGGTGAGGGTGATTCACCTATGAGATGCTGATCTTCTCTCAGTATTCTTCGAACAATACTTGCTTGTTATCTTAACGTTAATGCATTATACAGCTTCTGATCATATCAACACAATGTTGGTTTGCTATGTTTGCTTTTTGCCAAATAGGGAAAGAAGGGGCCATTTTCAAACCTGTTTACTGGAGCTAGGACTGATTTTTTTTGATGTCAGCATGTTGCAAGGTGTGTTAATGGGCTCATATTTTACGTCTTCCTAAGTCAGGAGGAGGTTTCCTAAAGGAACTAATTGACATGTTTTATGGTGCAGTGAAGACAACTTACCTAGATTTACTGCTTTAATACATTTCATTGTATGTCTTGATAATACTTCCAATATAATGGTTGCAACCAGTCCACTGTTTCTAATTCATCAGCCATACATACCACCAATCACAACTCCCTGGTAATTAAGTACTGATACACAGTGTGTAAAGCCATGCTTCCATACTCCTCCAGGCTAAAATAATAATCTGTATGACTTCTCTATATGGCTTCAGAATCTATATGAAACACCTAATTATCCCCTAGGTGACTTGACTTAACAAAATAGCATAAAATAGGATACCTAGTGGGTTTAGATTCAAACTTCTTATCTAGGGATACTCTCATTTAAGTTCCTATACCTCTGCTTCCTTCCAATTTTTCTCACATGTATTTCGGTCTTCTCATGACCTGTGACATAAATAAATTGCAGGAGCGATGGCAGAGAGCACAGTCCTCATCACAGAAGAAAAAAGATCCTGTCTGTCCTTTAGTGTACCATATCCTAAGTCATGTCTTCCTAAAGTGTTAGAGACAGCATTTCACACTAGTGCAATCACAGAACCATAGAATGGTTTGGGTTGGAGAGGACCCTTAAAGATCATCTAGTTCTGACCCCCCTGACATGGACAGGGACACCTTCCATTAGACCAGGTTGCTCAAAGCCCTGTCCAACCTGGCCTTGAACACTGCCAGGAATGGGGCAGCCACAGCTTCTATGGACAACCTGTGCCAGTGCCTTACCACCCTCAAAGTGAAGGATTTCTTCCTAATGTCTAATCTCAATCTACCTGCTTTTAGTTTAAAGCCATTCCCCCTTGTCGTATCACCACATGCACTTGTAAAAAAACCCCTTTCCAGCCTTCTTGTTGGCTCCTTTTAGATACTGGAAGGCTGTTCTAAGATCTCCCCAGGGACCTTATCTTAGCAGGATGTTTTCTCACTCATGTTTTTGAATATACACATAATATTGGACATACCAGATACTATTTTGCTAATCTCAGCAATTTACTGAGAGGAAGAAAAGGTGAGAGTTGCTGCTGGCCAGAAATACCTATACCTTGTCCATTTTCACGTAGGAAAAACACTACTTTTGATCAAGCCAGCCAGATTTCTTGTGTACTTTTCATTCAGTGTGACAAATTTGTCTGACAAATTTTAGCTAATTTCCTCCTCTTTGGGAAGCTGGGAGATACGAGGCCACATCAGCGACATGATTGGGTGAGTCAGTGTTCTGGGCCCAGCTCACCTATTTGCTGTTCTGGCTTTAGACCAAGGTGTGGTGCAATGCACAGATGGCTTGGTGGGTGATTTTCTTTGAAATGTAGAAGAAGTCCCAGTATTTTTGCTGTTGGCCAGCTCCAGGAATTTTCTTGAAGCCTCTAGATTTTCCCTTGTATGTCAGAAATGCACTGGTGGTTGTTCAGATTACAGCTGATAGAAAGAAATTGTTAGTTTTCCACTTGGGTGAGAGAGATGATAAGAAATTGTCATCTTCTGTTTTGAAGACTCTCACAATGTAGGGACCCATACAGCTTCCTTCTTCATTGTTTGCTTAGCTTTTGGAGAATATTGTACAAAGTGCTGAGTAAAAATGCCACTTAACACGCTTCACACACAGCTTTGGATTTTACATCGTGTACCCAAAGTAAAGGGAGGGAGTGCCTTTTAAAAAACATGGCACAGAACAAGACTACAAAATAGTGAGCCCATTCTACAGCTGTTCCTTGTGGTTGTGAGAAAAATCTGTGAATTTGGAAGAAGGACAAAGTCAGTGATCATCAAAACTGCAAGAACTCTGCCTAGATGAGCAGAGTCTGCTGGCTCAAGCAATACGAAATCCTGACGTAAAGAATGATGTTCTTCTTTAACATGTAGCTCCATCTGGAAATCTGTTTTTAGGTTCAGAAAATACTGAGCTATGACAGAAACTAAATCCTGCTTTAGCTTTTGGCTCTTTAAAGGGTTAGCCAAAAGTAATGAAATACCTTTTTCGGCTATAGAATAGGTAAGAGACTAATGCTGTGGTTAGATGCAAGTACACTGGAACAAATACTGACTTGGTCATTTGCAATATTATCAGTGTTTCTTCTATGGGCAGAGCTACAGTGGAGGATCAGATTTGTACCTAGAGCCTTCTGTGGACCAAATTTTCTGGAGAGTTGACCTTACTGCGTGTGGTGGCCCATAGCCTATGGACTCTTTTGGCAGTCAAAATGATCAGGAAGCCTGGAGTTCTGTGGGTGCACGTTACTGTTGTGAGACCCGCTGTAGAACAGTAGAAAAATGTTAACCAAGGAAAACCTTTGGAGAAACTTCTCTCTACCAGATTTATGGGTATTTCAGAGTAGCAGGCAGAATCATAAAGCAGGTTAGTAGACTTTGTGCAGTGTTTCCCAAAGGACGCTCACTCCTGTTATTTAAGATATTATTGGTTTAAAATGAGCTCTAGGGGTTTTCTGTCAGGACTTACATGGGAAATGGGTTGGCAGAAGCATTTCTTCTGTTAAAATTGTACCTATGACTTGTATGGCTCCTCAGGAGAGAACCTCAGTGGGTCTGCTAGATGATTAAAGAGCACATGGTTAATGAAGCATTCTGCTTGGTGTCCTCCTGTACTGTCTGTATGGCAATTTTCCAATATGCCAGATTACAGGAATAAAATCCATATTTTTATAAATGTGAGCGATACTGAACTGCATGGAGTAAATTTCTTTATGAGAATGTCTTCTTGGAATAGTCTGGGCATAAATTGTAAGCTTGGGAATTAATCAAACTGTTGATAGAAAATAGGACGGAAAGGAGAAGAAAACCCAAAATTGGATGTCATGGGTTTCTATAGGCCTTGCTGTGGAAGTTTAGATCAGAGGAGATGTATTAATTTGGGGCTCATACTTTCTACTCAACAGCTTCATCAGGTAAGAGAGGTTTGCAGAAAAATTTTTTGTTAACACTGACTTAATTCTTAGCTTGCACAGTTCTCAGCATCAAGAAGCAAGGATGCTCACCACTAAAGAGGCTGTATTTTTCTACTGAGAATAATTTCAAGCTCAAGACAATCTTCTTAAAATAGTTATGAACAGCTATATTTTATGGAAAAAATAGGTAATAAAAATGTGGAGAGCATGCTATGGGTTTTCTTTCACAAATAGTATTCTCGAAAACATTTAACTTCAGTAGAGAGTACATTAAAAGAAGGAATTAAAATAAATCACAAATATAAAAAGCCTTGAATTTTTTAGTTTTACCATGTGCTGTGCTTAAAGCATAAAATAAAACCAGTTAATGTTCTCATTTTCTAATTTTCTAATTCACTAAAATGCCATATGCTTTTCATTTGTGTTTACTTTGGCATCCAGAGGAATGAAACGAATTAAAGAATGCTGGAGACAAGCTTAATCATTATCTTGTGTTCGAGCACTTTGATGGTATATTTAAAATAGATGTGTGAGCCTTTTTTGTTCCTTGTAATATGGAAATTATAAAGGAAGGTGAACAGGATGATAAATTAGAGATGCTCTCAGCGAGGCTGTTATATTATTTTTAGGTAGAAGACATACTGTACACACTGAGCCTCAGCTGAATATAATTAATTTGAAACGTTATCGCTGTTGTGCTTGCAGTCCTATTGTAATTATTTTTTCAGTTCTGCATCTTGCTGGCTCCTGTCACACCCCTCACTGTGAGATCTTTTCCTGTATTGCACGTGTCCTGTTTGTTACCACCATATGGTAGTTAGAATTTCAGTAGCTTTGCTCTGTTTACAGACCACTGTGCTTTGTCATATTTTTCTGCTCACCCTGCATTGCCATCTGATACCTGTCATCTGTTTAACACATTGGATGCCAAAAATACTCAGATTCTTTTTTTTTTTTTTTCCAAATGCATGTGTGAGAAAGACTGTTTCAGAAAGCTGTTTTAATAAACATTGATCCAAAGTAATTTCCTGTTATGCTGAACCAGTACCCACACCTCTCAACTTTCCAAACTTTTAAAAAGGTGCCAGCTGACTGAAGAGACATACTGCAGTACTGGGGATTTATTTTATGTTATTTTATTATTTTTTTGCTTGTGTGCATTGCATTGTTGGTATGGGACTGTAATGTGTTTAAGTAGCTTTCCCCCTGTGTGACTGTAACAAAACCTATATTCTCAGAGTACAGCAGAGTCTATTCTTAGCCTGGTTGCCAATTGCAAGTTTATTAGAGTTGTACTACATAACCGTTTTTGAAACTGTTTGACAGGTAAACTACATTGTGGTTTGCAAGCATTGGCATTAGTGATGGCTGATGCCATTTTAATCCAGCATATCAATATCTTGTAATATTGGCACCAAAACCAACTATCATGACATAATTACATTTGGGTATGGAGAACAGGCAGCATGAAGAATGGTTGTATCACTGAATTAGAGGTAGAGGAGTCTGCAGTAGCATTTGGGGTGTTAGACATGGTGAATTTTTTCATTCAGTAGTATTTTAAGATAGAAAAATCTTGACTTGCCAGGTGTTCATACGCTTAAAATTTGGAAGAAATGCTCATAAACCTCTGTTTCCTATGGCTTCTTGATGGGACAAAGAACAACAGAAACTCACAGTTAATGTACCCGTGGTGAAGCCGTATAATTCTGTGGTCATCTTCTGCTAGCTTCCCTGGGCATTGTTGTGTATGGGTTATTCCAAACTCACTTAATAGCTTGAAAGTGCAAGGACCAGGGCCAACTGTCTACAAAAGGTAGCTGATCTCTTAAGACTTTCAGTTGTCCTGTCTGATGGGTGGTTGTTCTGCTCTCCACTGACTTGGATTGTCTCTGTTGTAGGTAGCTTGTTTGATCAGAGCAAATTCTGTCTGGGTTATGTGATTCATCCAGCTGAATTTAGTGATGCTGCTAGTTCATATTGTTCAGTTAGATAAATGGGCTTGTCTCTGTTTCCTCTCTCACATACACTGCTTCATTGGTAGTTCTGTATTCAGAAAGCTAAACACTGGCACCTGTGTTTGTGATTTTGTGTAGGTGTCAATTTGTCCCTTACTTCCAACTCTTCCTTAAGATTTTTATTCATCTTCCTCTTTCCCGATTCTTAAACTGACCTTTTCTTCTGTGACACCAGCATTCTCCCGCCTCCCCTAACCCTTTCCCCTTCAGGCTTTTTGTGTTTTGTTTTACACCACACTCAGTTATTCTGCATGTAGTGGCTGGTTGGTTATGATGTGATGGCCATCCTTAGAAAAAAATCATGTCTGTGGTAGCATATTATGTGATTCAGTAAATAAATTTAAAAAAATGGAAGAGATCACCATTTATTTCTCTTTTGCTTCACTCTGAAAACAGATTAGATTTTGTTTGTTCACAAAAATGTTATTTTGGTGAAGCTTAACTTAAAGAAATGATGTTTGTATTCCATAATAAAATGAGCCTGGTGGTTTTTAAGAGATAATAAATCAAGTTATTCTTTACACATTGATTTAACGTATTTTAACAGACATTTGCCATCAGAGCCACTTCACAAGATAGTGTTTTACTGGAGAAATTTCCTATGGGACTCAGAGACTACTGCTTCAAGGATCATCTGGTACTTCTCTCAATGAAGTAGTGGCATTAAGGCCATCACAAGCTGACACAGGTCTGCATAATTCAGGAGACATGTTTTGTGTCTCTTGTATACGACATGTAGAAGTGAAGTATTACTGGGTTAGATTCAGTAATATTTAAGTAAATAAGGAAAATGAAGACATCTCTTAGTCAGCTGATGAGGACAAACATGATCCAGTAGCTGAAATACTGCACTTTTTATAGCCTGTTATAGGACTAGGGATGGAAACTTCTTTCTTACTAGTTCTCAAAGCAACACTAAAGAAAAAAAGCTAAATCCCACCCAGATTAGGTAGCACAGTTTTTAAGCCTGTTATTAAACTGGCTATATTTTACTGGTACTTTTAGCTGTTCTCTCCCAACTTTTTTGTGGTTGTGGGTTCATGATTTTTTTTTTTTTTTTTTTGTGACAAAAGATCCATACAGTGATTTGGTACTTATTCTTTGCATTAGAGGGCATTGCCTCCTCACTGCTCTTGATTCTCGACCATGTTGAAGCACACTTATTTTATGAATGGCATTGTTTCATATTGCTCTGAGAAAATCCAGAGCTGTTGATTTGCCTGGGGAAGACAGTAATTTGTTTCCCTCTGCATCTCGAGGAAACTTCTTCTTTGAGGATGTTTCCAGCAGTCTTTTTTAGAAGGAGTTATAAAAGGAGCTCGTACCTAACATATTTGGGCCTTGATGTTATTACTAAGCAACCGTGTATGAAAATTACTTGTATCTGCAAAGGCAGTAACATAAAAGCACATGCCTGTAATCTCACAAATGCTACTAGCATGGCTGGGTGTCTCTGGGATCTTTGCTTTCTGCCATATATCTGAACTAAACCAGCTCATGTGTTACGCTACATAAAGAAAACACAGAATGAAAACATTTCACTGAACGAAAAAAGGCAAATTAACTGTAGTTAATTGACTTTAATATTTTTATCATTCTTCTCTTGGTGTTAGAGTAAGCCCTGATTTCATAATTTCAGGTAAGCCTTCCACTAATTTTTTTTTCTTTCTTTTTATTCTACCTTTCTCTCGTTTATAAATAATAGGTGTTTCTCTAAAATAGCTGGGAAGAGAAGAGAGGACTCTTGCTCTCACTTCCTAGTTCAGCAGTGGCTAAATTGTAAAAGTGTTACAAGATGCTGGAAGTTGGTGTTCATGTTGTGGTTTGATAAGGTGGGTAGGCAGCAGGTAGGAGAAAGTTTCTCAGGTCTCTTTTTATAGTGGATCTTATGGAAACTGTTGATGTGATGAATCTTGGAGAATTGAAATTTACTTTTAAAACAAACTCAGTGGCAAATCTTGGTATTTTGATTTTCAGTAAGAAAAGCCTTTGAATCCAAGCGGCACATATCCCAGTTGAAATCAAATAGAAACATTCTTAAGTTGGCAACTTGAAAAATGCTAGGGCTTTATTCCTCAAGATGCTTGGGTTTGACAGTGCAGTTGCAAAAGCAGCTCAGGCTAACACTTCTGCCGCAGCAAATGATGTTATCACTGTTCCTTAGCTTCGGCTTCTGCTGCTACTTTTTTTTTTAAACCATAAGCATGAATGCAACTGTGTGGGCTCAGATTTTTTTTTTTTCCTTCATTTGGGTCTAACCCCATTCAGTTCCCTGGGCTGGTTCACTGTGTGGTGATACAGATATTGCTGTCCCTCAGTCACTGTGGCAGGTTTTCCTGCAACAGGTATTGCCTGAATGCTGCCAGTAAAATAACATATTCCTTTACTTCTACAGCTTTGATGCATGAGTAGTTAAGAGCAATCTTGGAAACCTGTGTTTGTGGAAACCATTTTACAGGGCCTGTGTTTATTAGGTAGATATTACTTTGCCCTGAATGCTTGTTTTGACAATTCCCCCTAAGAGAAGGACTGTAGCATAGTGATATTTCTATCACTTTTTACGTGGTTGCATTTGGTAAAATTCAAGCTGCTAACAGTGTTACATGTATGAATTCATGAAACTGCTTGAACTCTGGCACTTGGAGCTGGTGACAACTCCTCAGAGCAAACCAGCTGCTCTCCTGCTGTACCGTCTGTGTTAGGAGAGCTGAGTGATAAAGAAATTGAATGGGAAAGTGCAGCAGAGCATTGTTGTTTATGTGAGAAAACTGATACTGGTGAGGTTGTTCACAGAGGTACAAGGTGTATAAAAATGCTCATACTGGTTAAGACTGAAGGACAAGGCATTGACACACTGTGGGTGTCCTCACCACTCTTCCGCTGGCTCTGGCCAAACTGTCCATGTACAGCATTGGGAAGAGGAAGCCTGACAGAGGATCTGGGTGACTTTGGAGTCTCCGACATCCTACCATGTCTCTGAACAGAATTCTGTTTGAGCAGTCTGCTCAGTTTGTGGAGGACTCCAGGCTGCTCTGCTTGGTTTCCCCTGTGGCTGTTTTTAAAATTAGTTGATGTTTTTTCTGTTACCCCCCGCTTTGGAAAAAAAAAAATAAATCTTTGACTCCCATGATAATTTTCCTAGTTTCGTGGTGGTGTTGGAAGTGTTTAGCTGCATCCACCTTCCTTAGGTCATATTAGGGCTGGAGAACCCACAGTGACCTACTGGGGCTGCTCAAGGAAGTGTAAAAGTATACGGCAAAGGGGTAGACATGTCTCCTCTCTGCATGGTACCACTCATGTATCACTCATGTATTCTAGCTAAGCATCGAATTGACTGTATTAGGGCATAGGAGTCTGCTCGCCTGGGAACTGGCAGTAGTGGGATGAGAGAAGAGTCTAAATTGTGGGACTGATGATGAGTCAGTGAAGTTCAAGTAATAGCTGGGAGAGCAGACGCCGTAGTTAAAAAGGATGTTAAAAGAAGTAGAAGGATTGAACATTTAGCAAATATGATGTAGTTTCTGCATTGTCTATGGAGTCATTTGCTGCCCTAAGGCACAGAAGCAGCCCACATGTGAGAAGTATGCTAGAGACTGTTCCAGGAGACCAAAGTTAATGCATGTTGTAGCACAACTTGCCATTTTCTTGTTTGCAAAAAAAGAAGTTTGGTTGAATTTAATATTCAGAGGTGAGTGAAGAAACCATTGAATGACTATGGCTGTGGCTTGCAGTTTTTTAAAAGGCTGTTTCCAATGGGCATAGGGACAAATTTTCATGAATATTAATTTGGTGTGTAACTATGTGCAACCTTACTTGCCTCATGAGACTTCATATTATCTTAAGTCTTGTGTCACCAAATTGGGCAGTGTAATTATTTATGGTCAACGTAATTACAAATTTTACTGGGATAATACAAAAGAATTGTTAGATTAGTGGAGTTACATCCTTTTCCTGTCTATGGAAGATAGGGAAGCGGGTAGCTCCTTGCCACCATTTCCCACTCACCATCCTTTTTCTATTCTTTTAACTTATTAACATTTTCCAAGTCGTTAATTCTAACTCTTTCTTGTACTTACATCACAAGCTTACCTGAGGGGCTTTATGTGAAATCTGGTCTCATGGCTGGTCTAAAACCTGATCTAAAATAATGGACTTCTGTTGCTCAGACCTCTCCTGTCAAGGCTCTTGTTCTGTAAGTGAGTCAGCTGGAGCCTTTTCTACCCTGGTATAGTCTCCATCATTTACAGTTCCCTCTCTGCCTCAGAGCGATAGATCATATTTTCCACCTGCTTTTCTTGCTGTTTGGATTTGTATTGCCCTTTGCATGTTTTCCATGCATGTGCTGTGATCTGCAGGTCTTGCTCCTTATTTTTGTGCAAGCCAGCTGTGACACTGTGAATAAGGCTTATGCCCTACCCTAGGAGAATGGGTTTCCAGATTCCAGCTTGTAACAGGAATTGGGTGAAAGGGCTTATACTTCCTTAAAAACGCCACGGAAATAGGCTCAGAGGTTCCCAAAAATGCGAGAGCTCTAGGCCCTAATAATGTAGTTGGGATGGAGCAGTAGTGGGTGGAAAGGTGTTGTCTCCATCCTCTTTCAGTATTGTTTCAGTTTTTCTTTTCCTGTTAAAACCTTCACTGTTGAAACGTAACAGTTACCACTCAAGAACCCCCACAAACCCCTTCCTAGTGCTACTGAAATACTTTTAATGATAAACAAGACTAACTTCTGGGACATAAGCTTTTCTGCACAGAATTGCCATAAAGCATAGGAGATGTACTCTTGCTTAAGGTAAAAATAGTCATGTGAGGAGAATGGAACATCTTTTTATCAATGGCATTGGTTTTCGTATTTTTATGAATTCAGAATAAAAAAAAAGAGTTGATTTAAATAATTTACGTTTTTTTCATGAAAGCCATGACATAAGAATATATGTTCTTAAACAAAGAAGAGATAATATTTTTTTTTCCACAGAAGGCATTGATCACTTCAGTACTAAATATATCTCAGTGTGTAAGTGCTTTTTAGTACAAGACATAGACAGTTTCTTTCTGAATTCTTCAGCTATGCCTTTTTTAGTGCTGTTATGCGTTGTTTGCTTAGTTATCTGGTTTCTCTTTTATACCTCAGAAAGGGTAGCACTCATTTGGGAGGAACTGTGGGAAGCTAGAATGTAAATTCCTTATTGTAGATATTGCACATTTCTGACTCACAGTTCTTCAGTTGTGTAAGGAGGAAGTCTGCTTGTGGGCTGAGGTTATTTTTAAAAAACAAATAGAAGCATACGAAAATGAAGTTTTCCAGCAACCTACATGAAGAAACTTCCAGGAAGGTGAAAAATGACATTTTACGGAAGTCATTTAATGAGCTCATTGACGTGCTTGCAGAAAACCTGCCTTTAGTAAAATGTTAGTTTGAAAATTTCTATTACTGCTGGTGGACGGGCACCAGAGAAGAGCCCCATGAGTGAAGGCACAGTCCATGCTACTTTGCTGATGTGCCTCTGCTTTAGTGTGATGAGGAGGGGGACGTTTTAACCAAGATTTAGGGGTTTTTTGTCTTAGCCTCTACAGTCTTGTTAGGATGCTGCCAGGTAGTAATGTGGTTGATAAGAAGTTATATGAGGCAATTGGAATTAAGCTAACTTTTATTGAGGACAAAATTATCTGTTACATGTGAGCAGCTGTTAATTCCAGTGATGCTGGCCGGGTCTAAATTCCTGTGTGAGGTCTGTAAGTGAAACAGTTGTCTTGGCCAAGTCTGAACTTTGTCAGAAGTTGTAATTAAATGTTTTATGGTTATGCTGCTCCTCGTTCCTTGTGACATGGGCGTGTAGGAAAATGCCAACATTCATTAAAACCACTTTGTCCCTCATGGATGCAGGGGACATTATGAGTATATTGCCTCAGGTTTGAAACTAAAAAGTAAACGTCTAGAATCATAAAATTATCACAAGAAATAAAAAAAAAAAAAAAGTAACTTCATAAGTTTCTGAATTGTGTTGGGAGATTTGTTTTACTGTATTGCCTGGAAACACTTCTTGTACGCTATAAACCTTCTGAGTGAGGGCTTTTACAGAATAGAAAAAAAGGCAGTCTTCACTACAGGGGCAGTCTGCATTGTAAGTATTAAGCAAATAATAAAATAAGGGGAGCAGACAGGGAGTCTTTATTGTCTGGCCTGATAAGTGGAAATTTAAAATTTTAAATTCTAACATTAAGCTTAAAATTAAGCTCAAATTTTAACATTTAAGCTAATTTTTGTCAGACCTTTGTAGACATCAAGGCAAAGGAGAATTCGAAGGAGGATAGTGTGATGGTGTTGCTAATACTGCTGTGTTAGGGTCAACAAGGGGAAAGCCACAAAGATTCTTGCTTGAAATTAACTTGAGCAGAAGTGTCTCAGTACTGAATGAGAAATGATAGGCAAGGTGGAAATAGGCTATGAAAGTCTTTGAAGGTGAAGATAAGCCATTTATGTTTTATGCAGTAGAAAAGGGGGCTCATCAGAGTAACACAAAGAGAGAAGTAAAATAAATTAAATTTTATTTGTTTCAGGATTGTGATCAGACTATCAGCAGGACAGGCTTGCACTAGCGAGAAAAGGAACAAAGAGGTAAACAGATGCTAGGTGAATGTTTAAGCTGGGTGGATATGAAATTAGCTAAACTTTATGTTGGTTTAATTTGCAAAATTAATCTCCAAGGCTTATATAGTATTTTTTAGGTGAAGGTTTCAATAGGCGTGAGTCTAGTATAGCACAGTAGTTATTGTTTCTGAGTGGCAAGCAGAATGGAGGCGGGGCAGTGGTTAAGGTTTGCTGGAGGTAAAAGGAGATCTCTGTTTCAGTTTATGGAGTTTGATGTACAGGTCACCCATGGCAGGAGTTTGTAATGTATGCCAAACACTTTGGTTTGGACAAGAGGAGACAAATGTGAGGTAGAGAAACAGACCTATGAATTACCAGTGTGGTCAAATTTGTGTTTGCACCAATAAAGTAGGGAGGAAGAAAAGGTCTTGGCATGTGGAGGAAAAAGGGCTGGTGCTGAGCCAGATTCAGGTGATTGCTGGTGAGGTGAAAAATGTTACGTTATTCTTGAGGAATATCTGTTGGTTTTTTTATAGGACATAGAATCTACTATATTTTGTATATAATAATTATTGTGATATATTTGTTGAAAAAATGTGTAGGAGGGAGAGATGTGAACAGGGAAAGGTCAAATGGGTGGCAAGTAAAGTCACAAAAACCTGAGAAGGTGGAAAGCAGGCCATAGCAAAGGGGCTAGGAGAGCCAGTTTCTGGAGAAGAAAACCCAGCACTCTCAAGGCATGGAAGCCGTTAACTCTTCCATTTGCAGTTGCTTGTATTACTCTTACACAAACCTGGCCTTTTTTGCTGTAAAGATTAGCTGATTAATTGGGTTGCTACCTGTTTTACAACTTGACTTACTTGCCTTTAGCAAGCATTTGCCTGTATAAAAGACTAAGACTATACTCTGCTTTTTAAGTGGCAGTTCCCACTGAATAAAAAATACTGCAAAAGCAATAATTAAGGAATATTAAACACATCCAGATTTACTTAGAAGAACATATTGCAAAACTCAGTGTTTTGCAATACGAATACATTCAGCAGTCAAAGGATCAAAAAGCGACGTCGCTATGAGCGCTTGGCCGCCACAAGTCAGTTATACCTGTGGTAACTTTTCTGACACCTCCTGCTTAAAAACCCAAAAACCAGCAGGATAGTGAGGTCTGGCTTTCACGG
>JBCJKH010022076.1:0-24694 GCA_039877255.1 Loriculus beryllinus
AGTTCTGGACAGCAGTCATCCTCTGAAGTAGACCTAGGGTGATTTCTTTTAAAATGACCCAAACATCAAAACACTTAATTAGAGGAAAGACACTGGATAGGCTGTAATTTACTGGCACTGAATTAAGGGTTTCAGGTGCAATGCATGGTGATGACATCAGACAGAGAAACATCATAATGTTTACTTCTCATGGTAAATACCAGCTTGATCCTGTTCAAAGTTGGGTGCATGCTCCTTGTACAATCGAGAGTTCAGTGGCAGTATAAAAGAGCCTGCTTTTTGTCTGCTAGTGAGAGCTGCTTCACTATCTGAACTGAAGGGCTCTTCTGAGTAGTGTGTTACATGTTTGCCAGCCTGTATAAGTAGCCCATTAGTCACTCCATTAGCAGGGCATCTTGTAGTGACCATCCTATTCCCAGATGTTGTTCCTGTTTGTCATGAAGCAGCTCTTTTCCTGTTTCAGGCAGGGAACTCCCTGTAAGGAGGCAGGAGTGATGTCCCAAAGGAGTTCCTTGGAATGTTTTGTACAGAGCAGTTAGTACCAGGCAAGCAGCAGAATTGGTTTTACTTCTTTTGTCAGATACTAGCATAATCTGAGAATGTTGCTGTATGTAAAATTTATCCTGAGTTCCCTATCATTCTTAATTACTTATGTCTCTGCTTTTAAACCCTTTCAGCAATTGCCTTTCATATAAAGCCAATGAAAAGTCAGTCCTATTCTGTACCTTTTTTTTTTTTTTTTACATACTACAACATACAATCCTGATGTGGTTATTCTGACTACTGCCCAAAGACTTATGTCCGTTCTCATTTTAAGCAGTGAATGAGTTTTTCTGCAACTCCTTGTAGGCCTTGGTATGAACTGGGACAGCACATTTGAGCAGTCATGGAAAAGTATTTCCAACTGTGACTCAGGTATCACATAGAATCGTAGAAGGGTTGAGGTTGGAAGGGATCTCTGGAGGTCATCTTGGCCATCCCCTCCTATGCTGAAATAGGGAAACCTAGGGTTGGTTGCCTGGGATTGTATCTAGATGACTTTTGAACATCTCCAAGGATGGAGACTTCGCTAGTCAACCTGTGCCAGCGTTCACTCAGTATCACTGATAGCTTTGATAAGAAAACAATACTATTGGTGCAAGGATTAATTATCTAATCATTATTATTTCAAAGTGTAGTAAGAGCTTAAATTATTTTACTGAAACTGAAAAATAGCAATTAAATACACTGAGAAATAACATGCTATTGTTATATATAAAATTATTTTCTTCTGCTTTGCCTTCATATACACCTTATTTCAAGAAGTAATATTAAAGGCTATTATTTCTTAACTGTTTTTGTATAATATATTCTCTATTTTGTTCGACGGATGGAGAACGAATGTATTGTAATTATTGGCTACTACAGTAATTTCTAAGTAATTACAAACATTTAATTTCTTACTTTTTTAAAATTATTTAATTTAAAATCACTTTATTTTGTGTATAGTTGTTAGGCTGTGGCAAAAAATTTGTTTTATCTTTTAGTGTTAGCATAGAAAACACTTTATAAGTGACCTCTGAAGTTCATCTTTCCTGATATCCTCCTTAAAAAATACCTAACTTCAAAGCTAGGTCAGGTATTCAGGGTCTTGCCCAGGGATTAAGAGTTCTCTGAAACCTCTTCTTCTGTCAGTGCATCAATATGAAATCTTGAAAAATCAGATTTTTTTCTTAGGCCTTGCCTTAATATTAATTTATTTAACTGAGAACAGGGCTAAAATATTCAGTCTCTTACTTTACTGAGTGGTCATGGGAAAGGAAAAAAACTGATAGTGCTCTTAAATCTCAGAGAGCTACTTTTTTAATACTGTAGTTTTAACAGCGAATCTCTGTTGTACTCTCTGTTGAGATTAGTTTGATCTTGATGTTTGAGTCTGTTGAGGAGATGAATACTTACTGAAAGCTGAATTTATATTTTAATTTCTAGAGAAGTAGTTTTTCTACTTTTTTTTTGTCTCTTAACATTGTCCATTCACAGATTTAATTTCATGTCCTCTGTTGGTAGAATTTATGTAGTCAAAAATTGAAGTATTTTAAAATAGATGGAAAACTAATGCATTTATTCAAAAACACTATTTGAAGGTCTGGATTTTTTTATATTCCTCTTTAACATTTGAAAGTTAAAGCAGATTTGGAGATCTAGAGTGACAGGAATTTAGAAAGCGATTGCCTTTAACAATGGTTCTCAAAAAATTCATTTTTGGACATGCTATTTCATTATTGTGTTTTTCCTTCCTTCCAGGCAATTGCATTGCCTCCTATTGCTAAGTGGCCTTATCAAAATGGGTTTACTCTTAACACCTGGTTTCGTATGGATCCGCTAAACAATATCAATGTAGATAAGGATAAACCCTATCTCTATTGGTAAGTAACTTATAATACTGCAGTTACAGGTTTTGTTTTGTTTTGTTTTCCTCTGGCTTCCTAATTGTGTTTAATTTTTCTCATTATTTTTAGTTTGTGGCATGCTTTTTGATCCCCAAATACGTACAGATTTTAATGGCTGCTTACTGTATACAAACTTGTAAAAGTCGTCTGTCCTTTTTGCTCTACAATTTGTATGTCCATGGATGCAAGATACGTGCCTTGCAGATAAACCATAAAACCTAGTGTGATGGTTTCTTTAGGAATTTCAAAATGCATCATATTTTAGAGATTTAGACTCTAAGAATGTCAATTTTTTAAGATTCTTGGCTGATGTCAGTAGTACAAAACAAATCTGTTATAATCAGAGTGCACTGTTTGCACATTAACTAGAGATAACAGAAGGTCAATCTGTGAAGTTAAAAATGGCTCACTGACCACCTGTTCCCAAAAATGGAAACTGTATTTCATAATAAAGTGATTGCAGGAGAGATAATTTTAGTTTACTTAGATTTGCTGTTGTGATGAAAATAGAAATGTTTGATTATTTTTATATGGTTTTTTTTGGTTTGTTTTGGTTTTTTTTTTTTTTTTGCTATGATGTAGTTTTGATGTTTATTATTATGTGATTACAATTTTTATTGAATTCCAAGATTTCGAGCATACTTTTTAATGTACTTTTTGCACTGAAATACTTTAAAATGCTCCATGTGTTAAGCTCTCCTGAATATTTATGGATACTTATGGTCTGTGTCAGAGGGAATTTACTTCTGTTTCCATTTATAAGTGTATTGATTTAGACCTTGTTGCTAGCCACATTGCTACAAAGAAGTGATATAGCTTAGGAAAATTACCACTTAGACAACTGTCTTTAATAAACAGATTTTTCCTTTGTCAGATTGTTTTTGGACATGTCAGTGAATAACCTCCATAAAGCTGCCCTTTGAGTTATCAAAGAAACCTGAATTTCTTCCTTCAAAAGAATTCTAGGTCTTAGCTTAACGTTATACTCTAAAGAATACTTTTTTAATTAACATACTTCTTATTATCTACAACCTTAACATTTCCATATTTGCTTAAAATTGTCCACTGACAGTAACATTTACCTATTGTAGGTAATTTAATATAATACCTGTTTATTAGATTGATTGGAATAAAGAGTCCAGCAGAGCAAGAAAACCTTTTTTCCAATGAGGTTACCTTTCCCTGTAGTTGATGTGTGCTTTTCTTTGTTGGGTTTTTTTTTTTTTTCTGTTTTAAAAGCCAGAACATACCAAAATAATGTCTTCTGTATTTTGCTGCTGCAGCTAGGAAACCAAACAAAAAAGTATAGCCCCAAAACATAGAGTTTGAACTCTAATTCTAGTACATAAATAATAACCTCTCTAATAATGTATTATGCACAGACTCTTCAAGTAATCTTTGGCCATATCTATGCTGAATGGATGACTTGTTATCTCTTACACTCACATACGCATGCACGCACAGATCTTACAGTTCAGTGTCTCAATTTCTCATGTTGGTTCTTATGGAATATATGTAAAATTAGAGTATTTATCAAGAGTGAGAAATAAAACTTCTGTGACTTATAAGGTGGAACATTGCAAGTGCTTCATATGAGCCACAGAAAGAAGTTATTCTTACAGAAATCAAAGAGAAACTGAATATACCAGCCTCAGAAGGAAATTAAGAACAATGCTAATTCTTGACATTTTTATATAGTGGCTGAAACCAAGCCATAGTTAATAATTAAAAACAGGAAAAAATATTCAAACTAAATCATCCATCTGAAATTCTTTACACGGATTTTAAACTTTGCCACGTGAAAGCTGAGTCACACTCAGCCACTATGAAGAGGAAGATACCAAAGCAAAGATTTATTTTCTTTCAATGTGCTTTTTTTGGCATATAGCATCTTTTTCTATTTAGGTGAAAAACATATAAATGAAAATATAAATTCACAGTTTATTCTTAAAAGTCACCTGTCTTTCAAACAAGCTTTATTTTTAAAGCAAAAACCTAGTATGTACAACTTCAAAGACTGATTTGAAGTAGTGGTGCTGAAATCAGCATCAGCTAGAACTGGTTACTCAGGGCATTCTTGTCAGGGTTTTGAATAGACACATTGCAGCCTCACTGGAAAACCTATGCCAAGGTATGTACTAATGTATGATCCAGGCCTTAAGTGAGTACAGAAAGATGTGGCAAGAGGCCTTTCTGGTAGGAGAGAGCTATTACATCTGTCTGTGATGTGAAAACTAATGCTTAAAAATTGAGAAAGGAAGCAGGGAAATGTTTTCACATTTGCCAGATGTAAGGGAAAACTGCTGCTATTCCTGAATGCTGTGTGCTGCTTCAAGAACTGGAAGCCAATACGTTTTTTCCCAAACAAAAAAAAAAAAAAGAGGATAGTG
Organism: Loriculus beryllinus; assembly: GCA_039877255.1. Taxonomy (NCBI): domain Eukaryota; kingdom Metazoa; phylum Chordata; class Aves; order Psittaciformes; family Psittacidae; genus Loriculus; species Loriculus beryllinus. The sequence goes on from JBCJKH010022076.1 coordinate 4,820, forward strand.
TTGAGCAGCTGCTAAGTGACAGTCCATTAATACTTGTGTATTGGAACCGTGTTGTCACTTTCTTATTAATTACAAAATGAGTGTGACAATCCTTGAGGAAAATTAGGAGTCTCTTACATTTGCATGGATGATAAATGACAGTACGGAGAAAGTTTTGTTGTAGAGCAGTCAGGTTCAAATGGTAAGATTCATCATTCTGTAGTGTAAAGTATAAGCAAGGCAGTGATATATACCTAGCAGTAAATAATGGTGCTGTGCTTAAAGAGTTAGTAGTTATTTATTACACAGCAGTAATTAAGAAGGATATTAAGGCTTTTTGTAGGTAACCAACTGACCATAAACTGCTTTTTCATTGCTCTAGCTGAAAGAGCTAATGTGATCTTTTCAATAGTAGTCTGAACAGAGAAGAGAGCAAAGGTGATGTGAATACTTCCTGCGATCTTAGCAAAAGCATTACTGGAATACCATTTACAGTTTAAAACTGCTGTTTTAAGAGTAGCAGTTTTAAGAGACCATGGAAAAAAAAATGGCGCTATTCAAAGAACACGCTGGAGTGAACTGTACTCTGGAAAACACATTTTATGATGAAACCTTCCAAGAAAAATAGAATTATGAAATTAGGTGTGTTCTCAATTTCTGTTTTCAGAATTTATGCAAAATCTGATGTTGATGGATTATTTAATCTGAGATCCAGTAGGTAGAAAGTGAAGTGGGTAAATTCCAACTCTTTGACACGCAATAATATGGTCACTTTAAGTATCACAATTATAAGATGCAGTATAGTAATAATAATCATAATAATCAGAGTATAATAGTTGAAAATGCTTCTTTAAAAATGATGTATAGATTCTTTGTCATAAAGACAGGGCAATTTTAGGAATTTAGCCCTAACCATAAGTGCACTCAACTGGCAAGCCTCCATCCTCTAAATCTGCGTATTTGTTTCTGCTAAAAAAAAGACATGGGGTGACATTACTTCTAAGTAAGGCCTGGAATTAGATAAAATCAATCCAGTTATTATTTGGTGAGATTTCTGTGGTTTTTTTTTTTTGTTTGTTTGTTTGTTTGTTTTTTTAGGAGAAACTTTATTTCAAATTGTGTATTGGACTCTGTAAAAGAATTAGAGGGTGAACTGAGACTTGGTTGTCATAATTGTTGTTTTTTGTCCTTAAAACATCCAAATGCTTCCACAACCATTTAATGGAAGAATGGCTAAAACTTCTGAAAGACTGTTCTAAATTTTATTTTTACTGATGTAGGGAAAAGAAAAAAAAAAGAAGAAAAAAATCCCAACCCAAAACAAAGCACTCTATCTAGACTTTTCAGTTCTTCTCTAGAGCTAATAATTACGGAGATGCAGAACAGTTGCAAAAGCACATAATGGAATTCCAGAGTTAATAGAGAAGAATTAATTATTACCTTCTTAATCTCAGTACCATGATCATACGTTCAATTGCGCGTAAAATCCTAAACTAATGAAACTAGAATCACTAAACAGTTTCACCAGTGGATGGAAGAATGCTTACCAGCTATTGAAGTGTAGTACCATCCAGTAGCTGCTTTGAGAAACCGGCTGAAATGGGACATAACTGTAAGGGTTTTATGAACAATCTGTAGTAAAACAGTATACCAGCTGCTATGGGAGGCAGTTAAAGGTTCATAAAACCATATGGGTGTTAACAGTCCTACTCATGTTGTCTCTGTGCATTTCATCTTTGGATGTGGCAAGTTCTTCGTGTGTAGTGGTAAGAGAATTTCTTTGCAGTATCATAAAGACTAGTCCTAGGCTGCTTTGCCTTTGGCAAAAATTAAGATTAACATAACCTATATATTATAATGTTGAGGTAAGCAGAGAACATTTGAGTTCTCACTTTCTCAATTACTGTTGTATTAGAATGCTAATTCATGTGAATGGAAAAAGAAAAGAAAGTAAAATCTTGGCTAAGCTTCTTGTGTAGAAAATCATTTGTTCTATTCCAAGATAAAGAGAGGAGGCCTGCTAACAAATGAGCTATTTTTTCATTGTTTCATTGTTTTCTTGTCTTTCTAAGATGAACTCCAGGAAGTAACACATGTAAGGACAATTCAGTGTTTAAAATCTCAGGAACAGTGTGGTTGACCGTAATGGTAAAATAATCAGCCAAGTAATGGTGGAGAAGGAGGGAGGTGATTAGGAAAGGGAAAATTTTAAAGGTGTAGGCATTTCTTCAAGAACAGATTTTTGTTTGTATTTTTTTTTTTTTTTTTTTTTGGTGTTGTTAACAGTGTTCTCAGTGTATAACAAAATACTTAATAGCTCCTGTTCAAAGTAGTAGGAAGTATTTTGCACAGTTTTAATAATCTTAGATAAAACCATGATTGTATTTACAATGAGTGGCTGTTGGTAATGTAAGAAAAAAATACTTTGTCTTCTCTAATCAAATATTTCTACACCATGTGTAGGAACATAGTGAATCTGTGTATTTTTTTCAATATCCTTCAGAATAGGATTCTGTTAGCCAAAAAATTTTAGCTTGTAGTGATGGCTTACATTGCTGAGAAACAAATTCATCATTGTGAGAGATGAAGCTCCCTTGTGAAATGTTCTCTGAATGGCATAAAGCCCAAGGAGGTAAATCAAAGTCTCAAACTAGCCTACAATGCATTCAGTTATTCTTACTGTAAGAGCTGTATTTTAAGATTTTTAACCTTCATGTTATTGTACAAAATTCAGGTTATTTGTGTATCTAGGTAATGCAAGATATATATATATATATATATGTATGTATGTATGTATATTTATATATGAGTAATATTCTCCTATAAGGCTCTTTACTGTTGTTTTTGTTGTGTGGTATAGCTGCTTTATGGGGTCATTGTGGAAGCCAGATCAATGAAACGATCCATGTTAAAAATAGTCTTCAAAAGATGCAGGGGAATGGCAGTGTTATAAACTGTCTTCACTGTTGAGGTTAGTGTGATGTACAGTATGTAATTTTTCTCCTCATTCTTAGAATGTATCTTAGGTTTTTTTAGAGGGGACATTTTTGGTTCTTAATGGTGTCCTTTTGTTGTCAAAGCCTGTAGAACAGGCTGCGGCAGGAAATAATGCTTCTTGCCAGTGCAGCAGATTGAGAGGAGAGAGAATTGCGTATAACCTATAGAGACAGACAGAAAAATGAGGAAACCACAGCCTGAATTTGGGAAAAATAAAGCTTCTGCAGCACCTTAACAAGTTATTTAAGGGAAAGAGTGAACCAAGGCATGCCTCAAGACCAACAGAACCACCTTGATGATCTCTGATCATCAGGTATAGTGTGCTGCAATTTGTAGGATGTCTGAAATCAAGACTGAAAGTAAGGACCTCTGTGCAAGGGCCCATTAGGGTGGAGAAGAGTCATCTGTAGATGTTACCACTGCTATTCTGTTTAGCCTGATCACTGTCACATTTAAATAGAAGTATTCAAACTAATTATAACTAGAATGTGAATCTCTCTTTTTGACCTTGTTTAAAGATTCCCTTATGTGGATATCTAAGCTCTGGCCACCTCAGGGCCTAGTCACACCACCTAACTTGTGTTTATATTTTTCTGAAAGTGGTGATTTGTCAGCTATATTTTTGACAGTGAGAAAAGAGGAAAATCTGACTTTCTCCTTCAGTAATGTGCAGACAGATTTAACTGTAAGTTTCTGAAGATGGAATAAGGTCTTTGTGTATTTTTTCTGCATATTAAAATAAAGATTGTGTTTGTGTTGTGGGGTAGATGAAAGATGTAGAATTTCAGCATCTGTTAAGTAAGATGAAATACAAACTTAGTGTTTGCATGGACCTTTCACCACTTAATGTTACTATGGAAAACCTAGTAAAAACACTTGATGAAAATGTTATAACAATGAAATAATTTTTAAAGTATTTATTGTAATAATATGAAATTGTTTTGTAACTCACCTATATTAAGGAAAAAAGAAAGTGGGCTATGGGAGTGTATGCATAAATGTTGACAATCACTTGTGTAATTTTTTCTTATACTTGGCAAGGCTTCATTTCAGAACTTATGGATAAAGTTCACCATTTAGATCTTGTACTTCAGCCACTGCTTATTTTTATAACCTGATTGTAACTTAAAACAAAACAACAAACTGACAAAAAGCTGTATGAAGTGTGCTCCATATTAAGGGTAATGCCACAACAGAGACTTTTCTTCGTTGTACCTTTTCAGAAAGAAGTGACATAGCTGTAGATATGGACTTGCCTTGTTAAAAGTGCTCTATGTAATGTCATTCATGAGTTTTTACCAGTTACCTTTGAGAATGTTTTTTAAGAAGTCCAGAATTTGTCATTATAATGCTTTTGCTTTCAAATATAAGTAAAGGAACATATGAGCTTTTCTGCATTATGTGTCTTTATGATATTTGCCACAAGAAAGCTGGAAACCCTTACTAAAATTACTTTGTTAAAATTGTAGTTCTTTATCAATTTGACAAATGAAAATAAATCCACAAAATCAGATGATTGAAACTTTACAGAACATTAGCCTAAGTAAATAAGTCTTGAAAAAGAAATAATTCTTGTGCATAATAATTACTTTCAATGCAAATTCATATGATGTACTGGCCACATTGTTCTCCAAACCCCATAAAATTACAAGGCATCTCACATTTGTTCTGTGATTAACTTTTCTTTACAACTTTAAATGATGATGAATTAGGAAACTAAGGGGAAAACCTGACAGATACAGTATTTGCCATCTTGGATTTTTGAAAGGAAAAAAAAAAGCAAAATACTGATTTTTGGAGTGTAGGCTAGAATCAAGTAAGTGATGAAGGTTTGTAGTTTCCCTCCAGAACAATGGTGTGGAGAGAAGATATAAAGGAAATTAAGTTCACTGTTCCAGGTACTAATTTCTTTTCTTTCTCGTGGCAATGTAAAGGAATATTTGGACCTTTTTATCATACAAGAATTCCCCTTTTTCCAATTTTGTTAATAATTCTTTCTTTTCAGTTTCCGCACTAGCAAAGGTGTTGGTTATTCTGCTCATTTTGTTGGCAACTGCTTAATAGTTACATCATTGAAGTCAAAAGGCAAAGGTTTCCAGCACTGTGTCAAGTATGACTTTCAGCCACGCAAGGTAAGCAAAACGGTATTTACAATAAAGACTAGCATTGAAGATGTGACAAAGTGCTTCTGGGAAGGGCTAAAAGCCCTTTAGTGCCATAGTGCTACTAATAATTTCTTATTTATAAGTAGCTTCTCTGGTCATGCAAAGTTTTATGTCAGTTACAGACCAGAATCAATTCAAAATGTAGTAATTTATTAAGTAACACTTCTATGAATTCAACTACTTCTTAAAAATATGCTCAGTTAGCTTCAGATACAGAAGAATTCTGGATATTTGTAAAAATGATTCTATTTTATTTTTAAAAGGCTCTATTTTATAATTAAAAGGTCATTATTCTATTTATGAACATTCTGTACTTTGTAGCCTTGGTGCCAATGTCTGAATCAATTTTCTGGCAAGTTTTGTTATCTGTTGCTGGGGAACATAAGGCTCTGAAATTTCTTCTATGTCAGTGGTGTTTTGGGATTTCTCTTTTTTCATAGTAAATCTTGATTATTTCTCTACATCATGTTAGTGTTCATTTCTACTGTATGCCTAGTAGTCCTAGGAGAACAATGACTCTGCTGGGTTCAGTATTTCAGTTAGTTAACTGAAGCACTAACTTTTCTGTACAGTGAGCATTATGTGTTTGTCATTGATAGCAGCCTTGTATATATTTTGCTGTGAGGCTTATTTCTTTTTTTTATGGCCTTAGAATTTGTATATTGAATTTCAGTGCTTATTTTGTTTTGAGAAACCAATCTCTTAGGGAGGAAATGCCATTGTTCTCTCATCAGCTTTATGTTCTGTTTTTCTTGGTATGTATTTGTAATTCAAAATCACTGATTCTAATTCTGTCGTGTAGCTTTGAGGTCATTTGTGGTGTTTTAAAACACAGGAATACCTTTTCAAAGCCTATTACTCAAGGATGTATTAAGCCTTATAAACACATACCTGCTGGCAGTATTGAAATGAATCAATTCTATTTTCCAAATTTTGTTTAATTTTATAGCTAGAAAAGTTTTGATGACATTTCTATTTTCTTTTAAAGTAGCACATCTGATCAGCAGTAGTGATAAACTCAGCCTAGGAACAAATGGAGTTGTTACCTTTAGGATTATGTTATTGATAACTAGCTTTTGGGACCTAGCTGATCGTTTCTTTCCTGGTTGATGAAGAAGCAACCTTTCATATTTTAGCAAAATATTATTTTGATAATTTTTATTATGACTGATTAGTTCTCTTCATACCATCCCTGGGAAATTTTAGCTCATGTTATTCTACTTAAAATACTTAATTCTTAAGTACTAGTATATGTATATCTCATTATATGAGTATCAGTTTTAAATCCTAATCATCTGATCTGAGGAAGTATGTCCAAATATAACTCCTATATCTCAAAGATCGTGTTTCATAAACTTTGGGTCATATATCAGATTTTGAAAGTGTTTGAAATAAATTTTCTAGAATATATGTGCAAGTGGTTTGATATGATGTATATTTTTTCCCTTAATAGCTTGGATGTACACATTATGTAGGAAGGTACATAACACATAATGGAGGAAAGAAAACCTGTCAAATAGAATTCTTGGCTATAACAAGTAAAAACATACCCTGTTTAACATATAGATTGATTTTCTTCATGTTATTTAGGTGTTGCATTGGTTCCATTTTACAAGCATTGATGTATTAAAAAAAAAAAGTATCTGTTTACAAAGCAGCTTACTGTCCAAATGCTATCTTGAGAAGTGTGATTTCTGTCATCAGATATGCTATTTATTACACATTTGCTTATAGATGTAGACATTTCAGCAATAGCTTCTGCAGAAGCACCATCCTCATTAAACTTATGAATAACAATTTTTAATTTTTTTGTTGAAACACAGTAAAATTATTTATTCAAAAGCTTTTTGTAGGCAGATCACAAAGATACTATGTTCATGTGAAGACCTTCCACTGTTAACTATACGATACCATTCACAACATAGTATGTATACAGTATTGATTTAAAACTTTATGATGTGTCAAGTGGTTACTTAAGGTTTTAATTAGTGTGTTTTTACATTATAAAGGCAAGTATTTATAAAAATGCATGGAGAAGTTTGGTTATCATATCCCCAAACAGAAATTGTGGCTGTAGTATAAAAGACCGACCTCTCAGCAGAGCTAAACTAAGTTTAGCAGTGTCGTGTTTAATATGTCTGTACTTTTGGGACTCCAAAGTGACATTTCTGTGTATTAGTAACCCCCAGTAATTTTCATTTGCTTCCTTGAATTCCATCCTCAGTATCAATCCTTGTAAATGTATGAACAGCAAAGCACTGTAGTCCAGAACAAATAGGGGTTTTTTTGTTTCTAATCCTGAACACCTTTACTAATAGTAGTATAAACTGAAATAAGTTCCATATTTTGGAAATACTTCATGTGTGATAACTCATTTTAGTGTACTGCAGTATGGAGTAGGAGTATGACTTACTCAGCAGTGGGTGATTAAGTTCGAAAGATTTCAGCAGTATAAAAAATGGACAGACTGTTACCTAAAGTGTGTTTGAGTACCGTGCAAGGAACCTCTTGTTATAGCAGAGGCATGGTCTCGGTGCATTTTTGAGAAAATTCTATAGGGAAGGAAACTGTAAGATGAACTTAAAGAAAACTCTATTACAGGCTTTGAAAGTTAAAAACATTTAAAAAAAGAAAAAAAAAAGAAAAAAAGAAAGAAATTAGTTTTCATCTAAAACTTGAAGAAAAATTGTGTGTGAGATTATACAACTTGGTTTGCTTCACTGTGTAGTAGTAAAGTCCTGTAATCCATGTTCTCAAATACAGAATATAAGGGAAATCAACAAAAATGCCTGTATAACATCAGCAAAGAACATAAATGAGAAATAGATAATAGGAAGTTATAGGATGTTTATATGTGCTTGTTTCTAGATATCTGAAAACAAATATAAAAGAATCTGGAATATCTATTTTAAATGAATTTATTGACATAATTGAGATATCAGAGACTTTGTTGACTTGGCCATCAGTGGACACTCATTTCAGACTGTACTTCCAAGTGAAGCTGGAGCAGGTCTTGCCATAGAGTGATGCCTTGTATTCAAGACTTAGTCTGATCAGATAACTAAGTTCATTGTGACAATAAATAGCAGAGTTTCTGTATACGGAAAATCTGTAACTAAGTAGGAAAACCACACTACTCATATTAAATTGTTAGCCGCATTATGAGGGTGGTTACAGGATCTGTGATGAACTAGCAAGATAAGAAAGCATGCTACTATAAAGAAGCTTATTTTACTTTGCTATATAGTGAGTGGCATCTTATTAGAACAAAAGTTCAAACTTTTAAATACCAGAGGCATTTGGATTTATTTTGCTTTGAAACTTTTAGAAATTTAGACATCGACTCTTGCTCGATTTTATCTTGAAAAATGTAGAACATGCTTGGATATGCAGGATTTGCTATTTTTATTTCAGAAGGAACTTCAAAAAGCTGCCTTTAGTTCTTAAACAAAAAAAATTAAGAGGAGCAGTTAAAGACAGAGGTGTTTGATAGTGCTAGAGAAATTGCTAAATGCAAAGATACTAACATCTAAGAGCAAATATACCATTAGTCAAAAAAATCCAATATAAAGTTTAAAATCTCCTCACAATGTACCTATGCATAAGTAAATAGAAGAACCGTTGTAAGTAAAAAGTTCTTCAGAAAGGGATTGTATCAAAATTAAGAGTACTTAGAAAAATATAGGTTATAGCAAATTGCATGTAAAATGATAAGACAATTCTTTGTTCGAGTTCATAGGAGCAATTAGATGACTAAGGCTTTATAGGATCCCTTGAAGCATATAGTATCATAACAAAAAAACCTAAGTGAATTAATTGCGTCATTGTTTACTGCAAGATGAGTCAATGGGGATGAGTCAGAGGAAACTGAAATGGCAGAAAAGGTATAGAAATCAATATGAGAGATAATAATTCACTTCCAGGACACTGAGCACCCCAAGTTCCAAAGGAATTTGAATATGAAATTTACCAATTTTTTAATTGTGGTATATAGCCTCTTTTGTCAAACAAATGGGTGATAGAAAATTATACACATTTTAGAAAAAGGCTATTCTGATAATTAGAATTACGTAGTATCATGCGTGATATCTTAATCATTAAAATGGAGTAGAAACTAGAAAAAGAGAAAGAAATTATTAGAAAGCACATAGATAAACATATTGAGGACAACACAGCCCATTATTGCACTGGAAATCTTGCCCCCTACGTCTGTTGAATTATTTCAAGGGTTCTTACTATACGTAAGAAGAGGTTTGTGAGCCAGTTGGTACATGCTATGTTGATTTCCCAAGAGCTTAATGCATTATACTCCTCTGAAAGCCCTAAAGAAGGTATGCTATCATGCAGTAATAGAATTTATATTTGTTAAAATACAGGGATGGAAGGATATAAATCAAGTGAATAAGCAGGAATCTCAGAAGGACCTTTATTTTCCTGTCAATAAGACTGCATTAAGGACTTAATTCAGTGGAGCTTGTCATCCTCTATTTTAGGAAGTAGCTTTGAAAACCCATGTTACTCATTTTATCTAGATTGATCCTAGTGACAAATATGGCACAAAGTGTAAACCATTTTTTTAATACCTGAATACTTCCCTGGCTAAAAAGAAGTTACAGTTTAAGATGTAAATCTAGCTATTTCAAGTGCAGGTTGGCAAAAGAGCAATTTTTTTTACTGGGGTACTTACGACAACAAGCTGGGGTACTCTGTGTGCATGTGTATATACGCAAGTATTCAAGAGGAAAAAAACTCAGTTTTTTTGTAGAGCTTGCCTTGTGGGTCAGAGTAATAGAAGTAGGTAGATCTTTGACAATGGCAATGCTAAAGATCAAAAAAGAATTGCATGAAATAAAGGAGACTTCGTCTAGAAAAAGCTGTCTAGAAAATGCCTGATGAATACTACAGGCATTTGCATAGAAGCATCTGACCTGAGCTCTGAATGAAGCTAACTCATTAGCTGGAGTGGCTGAAGCAGCTCTGCATTGCTCTGAGCATTCCTTACAGGTACTTGGCATCTGACTGGCAGGGATGGATCACTGCCCCCTCCCCCAACACATCTAGTTTAAAGCTTTCTTGACAGACTGGCAAATCTCCCACCAAAACAATTCTTCCTCTTGTCAGTCCAGCCCCATCAGCCTCCCAGTAGAAGACCTGAATTCCCAAAGCCAGTCTCATGGTCTAATGGTCTAAGTAACCAAAACCTTGAGTATGGCACCACCCCCTAACCATGTATTAACCTGCCAGATCCACCTGGCCTTTTTAAGGTCCCCCTATGACTAGAAGGATTGATGAAAAAACTTTCTGAGCTCCAGAGCCCCTAACTGCCTTTCCCAGGGCTCAGTAGTCCTTCTTAATGTTCTCTAGGCTACTGCTGTCTACATCACTAGCACCCACGTGGACCGCAGGAAGTGGGTAATAGTATGAGTTAATATAGACCAGGCAGCCTCTCTGCAACATCCCTGAACCAAGTCCCTAGTAGGCAGCACACCTCCCTTGAGACTGGGTCAGGCTGACAAATGGGTGCCTCTTGCCTTTCAGAGTAGTCACCTACTACTATGATCCACTGCTTTTCCCTCCATGCAGTAGGAGTGATCATCTTTACTGGTGCGGCAACTGCTTGTGCCTCCAGTGTGGTGGGAGTTGCCTCGTTAGCCCCCTGCAGAACTGTGAAGTGGTTATTGGGTGGGATGTCAGATTTTGGGGGAGGCTCTTTGCTTTTAATTGTCCTCTTCCTCCTTTTTTATTGTTGTTTTGTTGGTTTTGGTTTGCCCTTTTTTTTAATTTATTTTTTGTTAAAAGTTCCCAGCTTCCTGATTAACGCCCTCCTTCGTCCTTGTGTGCGCTGTGGTGGACGCTCGTGGCCCCTGCACAGTTTGGGCCTGGGGCAAGCAGTCCAGCTCGCTTCCAGCTTCCCTGACATCCCTGCCATCTCTTTCTCTGTTCGCAGTCTCCTGCAGCTGAGCCCCTGCTGCAGGAGGACCTCCACCAGGGCACACCGAGTGGAGCCCTGGCCAGTTGAAACACTTTGTACACTCTGAGGTCTGTACTGCAGCCTCTGGTCTCATAGGTTCTGCTTGGGTGCCGACACTGGCCACCGCTTGGCAGCCAGTGCAGAGCTGCCGGACGGGGCCCTGGCCGTGAGGTGAATAATCACCTGCCTGCGCCAGCTGCCACACTGCACCTTGGCTGCGGGCCCCGATCGCGTGCTCCTGTTCCCTCGTGTCCCCTCAGGCGGTGTTTTACCCGCTAAGGGCTGGGGCCGTCCCTTCTGGTGCCACCCGCTGTGACTTACTGCGTGCGTCGGGGGATCTGGCGGCTCCTGGGCAAGGTCAGACGAGGGCTGAAGCTCCCTTCGTGGTTCTGGCTGCTCAGGAGCCAGGCTTCTGGACACTGACCCATGCTAGGGTGCTGGAGTCATCCTCTCCTCCGCAAATGACATGGTATAGGGCGAGGCTTCCCTGCCCATGGCAGGGGAGCTAGAACTAGATGATCTTAAGGTTCTTTCCAAGCCAAATCATTCTCTAATTCTATGATAATATGAATGGGAGTTAGCACAGGGGATTAAAAAAAAAAAAAAAAAAAAAGACTATAAAAAGTAGATTATATCATTTGCCTAAAGTTTGACATGGCCACCAAAGCTCTCCCAAAATAGCATGGCTCATTTTAGTTCCTTACAGGCTCAGTGGACCATGTTTCAACAAAAGTAATGAACTATTTATTTCCAAGTGATGAGTCATCTGTTAAGCTTAAGCTTACACCCAGGGACAGTCATACAAACTGGTATGTTGTCAGAAATGTTCGCACTGTGAAAGAAAAATCACAGATAGAAGATAAATAAAAAAGTGTGGGGATTATGGATGTCAGCTGGTTTCTGCTAGAAAAATGTCAACTGGAAATAAGAATAAAACGTTATAAAAGATACAGCTTTGAATAGTGCTTTTGCAAAGAATGCCTGTTTGCTGAGCAGTATCGAAAGTATTTAAAATCGTCATCGCTTGGTGGAGGTTATTGGTAAATTAACCTTTAAAGGAAGGAGGACAGGGGAATTTTTCTTTTAAGAAATTAACGTTAGGAGGTTTGGAAGCTTTGGAAAAGAAGTGTTGATGAAAGCAGAGCTCTGGTCATGTGGTTTGCACTTGGCTTCCAGTTAGCATAGGCACCAGTTAAGCTTCTAGACATTGAGTTCCAAATATTTTGTTGAATTTATGGTGGTGGTTCCTTTCTGAAATAGCATGTGCCTACCAATTGGGGAACAACATTTGCTTTATTGAGTTGTGGGTCTGTTTTTTGATTTCTGGGGGGGAGAGAGGGGGCAGTGTCCTACAAAAATGCGTTGTTCATGGTTGCTTGAAAAATAATCTTTGGTCACATGTGACTTCAGAAGCCAAAGCTGTAGCAGTACATGCTTAATCCAGTATTGCCTAGTAAATCTGTTTACTTGGATATGCAAGAAGTGAGATACTCTTATGTACTGTTGTATTGTTTTTTCCCCCTTCTGTTGTAGGTTTTAAGGAGGGAAAAATAGAAATGTATTTTTAAAGACCTGGAAATAGATGTGGAGAAACATTTGTATTCTAATATATGTATAGGTATTATAGATATGTAACAGGATATAGTTCAATTTGAGAACTGCAACACAATAATTTTTGTAAAAATATATTTTTCTGCATGCTTTTTTTTATTTGTAATTCTGTTCTCTGATTTCAAAATCAACACATGAAAACTTTATGCTTTTATATTTCTGTTACAGAGAGGCAGATTTTTATGTTAGTAGGCTCTGTACCTACCACAGCTGAGGGAGCAAGTCATCAAGTGACTTGTTAAAATAATGCTCTCAGGGATGCAATCTTTCTCTGCTTTGAAGAAAAAGACTTAGCTGAATGTAGAAATCAAAAGATTATAATTGAAACAGACACCAAGAAGGGGAAGACAAGTAAATTGTAAATTATTATTCCAAATTATTAAAATATGAAATTATGTTTTCAGGGCAGATGAACTTCCTTTTTCAGTAGGGCTGGAAAGGATCGTGTTGAGACAGACAAGTCTCATCTCCTGTTCAAAGAAGGAACACCTAGATCAGGTTGCTCTGGATGTTTTCCAGTCAGGTTTTGAGTATTTCCAAGAAAGGAGACTCCACAGTTTTCCTGAGCAACCTGTGCTAGTGTTTGACTATCCTTACTACTTACTGCCACCCTTGTTACGTATGTTTAAAAAGAGTTTCCTGTATTTCACTTCCTGTCTATTGCCTTTTGTCCTGTCACTGGATACTAGTGAGAAGTTTCTGGCTACATCTTTATCCCTTGCCAATCAAGTAGTAATACACATGAATACAATTCGCCTAAATCTTCTCTTCTTCAGGCTAAACAGACCCATATCTCAGCCTCTACCTTATATGTCAATTGTTTCATAATCTTTGTGGCCCTTTCTGGACTTCCCAGTATGTCCACTATTGTCTAGTTTGTATATATTTTGAAATAGTACAGACACCCATTCTAGTTAAGTATGGGTTTATTTGCAGATCTTAAGAGACTTAATTTACACTCCTAGTCTTAGATGAGTTTTAAGGTTTGGTTTTAAAGGAAGTGAAGGTTTTCTTCTTGAATTTACTCACCATGAACATAGTGATTCCTGTTGAACAGGTTATATGAAAGATTACCATAGTTGTACTTGGAAATATTTTACTGTGATGCTTTCTCTCTTTGAGTATATAATGGATTTTTAATGATATGGCAGTTGTCCAAAAATTAATGAAATGATAAAAAATAGAGGAGGAAAATCATATGGAACAATCAGGCTGACATCTGTAAATCAGCGTGTAAAATTTGCTGTTGTGATTTCTTTTCCTTTTATTTAATAATTTCTGACAGAGAGCTGTGATAAAATGGCAGAGGTACGTGGCACAAATTTGTTAAGTGCACATAGAACTAGATTTCCCATCAGAACTCAGTGATGTTTTGTGTAACAGTGTATAATGTTTAGGTTAAATTACACTTTCAGGAATGGAAGTGTATTCATCTTATAAATTATATGTATACATTTTTAGCTTTAATCTCATAAAGGGTTTTAGGTAGGTACATCATTACATTAAGGCGTGGTTCTGCTGGCGACTTGAAGTTCCACTGACTTGACTTTAAATTTTATGAGTTTGCAAGGCTTCATATGTTTGTAAACTTTACAAGACTGGTCACTGCTATTCATTAACTTTATGTTTTATTGCATGAAACGTGCCTCTCTATACTGATTTTCCATGTCTTTCCAGTGGTACATGATAAGCATTGTACACATCTATAATCGATGGAGAAACAGTGAAATACGATGTTATGTGAACGGTCAGCTGGTATCCTATGGTGACATGGCCTGGCATGTTAACACGAATGATGTAAGATTTAATTTTTTAACTTTCTCATGCTTTTTGTTTTAAAGTAAGTTGAAAAATAAAAAAGGTACATTTTTTTTCTTTGGATCTTCATAAGTTTTTTTCTTTCTTCCTTAGTTATGTACTTAATAAAATGTAAGATTATTGATTTTATATGACAATATTTTTTGACTATTGGGAAGTTTTTGGTTTTATTTTGTGTAGCTATTTTAATGAAATTTTCAAAGATTTTGTTTGGAGAGACTGCTAGAGATAGTATTTTCAATATGTGATACTGTATAGAGGACAACTAATAACAATGGATTAATACTGATTCATTCTACCAAATGCATATAATGTGTAAAAGTACTCATTTTTGTACTGCACTGAGTTCTCTGTTGGATACAGTAGGAAATACTTCTAAGAGCTAAAAGATTTCCATGCTTTTTCTGTGTTACTGAACATAAAATTTTAAGTAAGTTTTTAAATTGCAGTAGAATTGAGTAGCCTGAACTATGATCAGAGTCATATGGGTTTAAGCACTGTACAAGTATAGTAAGAGATCATTTCTTCTGTGCAGAGTTTGTAATTTTAAACTAACAAGGTAGACAGAAAGTCTGGAGAAGTGTCAGGAGTATTACAGTATTATGCAAAGTCTTAAGTCTCGCATCTGTCTTCCAGTAATAAGCATTTTTGTCTTTAGTTGTTTGACTTGACATTAGTAAATAGGCAGTTGACTGATATTAAAAATCTTGCGCTAAGTTTTAGGGTATTAATATTTAATTAATATTGCTGGAAAATGCAATTTAACTGCTACAAAATTTCATTCCTTTTAATACTGAGCTGTTTTCTTGGGCAATAACCTTTTAGAGAGATATTCTCCCCTATTGGCCATCCAAACTGATTAAAAGATACAAACTGAGAGATGTAAAGTTGCATAGCACCAGGCAGCTCAGAGCAAAGCCACAGTGATCTGCTTGTCCCACAGGCAGAAAACCAGTAATTATTGCCTTGAGAAGATTGCATGTATACCTGTATCTATTAATTGGAACGCATTCAAATTAAGAGTATATTCTTACAGGAAGTGCATCAGGTTTCTAAATGCAAAAAATATATTTAAATTCTCTTAATTAAATCTGTATGTTTATTTTTTTTTTTTCCTCCCTTCTTGTACCTTCTGCTTTGGAATGTTTGGTAGACTACAGCTTATGATGCAGAAAATAGTCACTCTTTCTAACCCAAGATTTTTGGATGGGGAAATCAGACAGAGTGATTTTCATGTGCTTCCCTTCAGCTAGGTCTGTGCTAGACTTTCAGAGGTGCTTGATTCATCAGCTTGCTACACTTTTGTCATTTCTTGTTTATGATAGAATTCTCAGTTGTTTCTGACTGCCTGTATGGGATAAGGAAGCTCTTTTGTACTTAAGGAAATTAACTGGCTCTTGCTAAATTTTAGAGGCAAAGTTGGATTTCAAAGTGAGAATGTTTATTAAAGTAGGAGGGTTTTGCTTGCCAAAGGTTCTCATCATCATGCTTTACTTTCCTGGCAGCATTTCTGCTTGACAGAAAAGCCAGGCCTTCAGTTTCTGCAGAGCATGTTTTTTTCCTTGGTAATATAAACATTTTTGTGATAGGTTAGAATGCAATGATCGAAAAGCTAGCTGAGGTCTCAGAGGATCTTGGCTGAGTTATAATTATATCATGTAGTCCTTTATAATAATTATATTAGAACTTTATTGTTTCATATAAAGGTTGAGTTCTTGTTGAATTTTCCCCAGTTATGAGAAGTAACATGAGAGATAGCATAAGAATTCTCTTCAAGGTGCAGCATATGAGCATACTGATATTTGGTGAAAGATTTTTATTCAGGTAGCTGGATGATGATCAACGTGGTGATGTTTTGATGTCTTTCCCAGAACTTTACATTTGCATTGTAAGATAAGAAAACTGTAGAAGGATTTATGAAGTAACAAGATCCATAAATCCAAAGAGTTTAATTTTTTTTGTCTAAATAAAAAAGGAGGATTTGGATTAAGGCACTGAATGAAGCAGGTATGTCCATCACCTGATCTTGGGGTCATTAATGACATGCTACCAGGAATATACAGAAACAGACAAACAAACTTGGATCAGTTGATGTACATCAGTTTTAAAATTACAAATGTGAGATAATTAGAGAAAGACCAAATGAGCTAGGAATGCCAGGCACTGATTTTCAAATAAATAAATACATAAATCAGGTTTATTGCCTTTTTGGCACCTGGAAAAGAAGTGAATAAAAATTACCATAGTTCAGGAATTAGCTCTCCCCTCCCATTAATAGGCAATGGTTCTGGAATGTATTGTCCTAATTTTCTCTGTTGTATGTTGAATAATTAATAAAAAAAATTCTAACAGCCAGTCATAACAGCATCGTAATACTGACCTGTAAAACATTTAATGCTACAATATTCAAATGAAGTTGTTCACTACAGGAAACCAGGTGCTGAAGTAATAAATTATTTATTTTCTTAATTACAGTCTCCCTTTATTTTTTGGTTTAGTAGCTGTACATGAATTTTATTTCATTGTATAGTTTGTATGACTAAACTTTGTTAACATTGCCTCTTTCTGATACAGAGCTATGATAAATGCTTCCTTGGCTCATCGGAGACTGCTGATGCTAATAGAGTGTTCTGTGGCCAGCTTGGAGCAGTATATGTATTCACTGAAGCACTCAACCCAGCACAGATTTTTGCAATACATCAGTTAGGACCTGGATATAAGGTAATAATGGATCTTAAAAAATGTAAAACTGGAAAAAGAAAATAATTGGTAGGTATACCTGGAAGATAATTATGTGTATAGATATTCCTCCTAGGATCATGTAGAGTTATGTGACTTGTTTTCAGCAAAAAAATATTTCTTCAAGTATCTAAACTAACTTTAATTCCCACCAGCTTTTTGAAAGATGCAAGTTGTTTCTTTAAAGCATAGCTGAAACTCGTTTGTATGTGAAATTTATGACTTTGGATCTTAATCAGATTAAAGCAATTTCATATTTGGTGTACTGAGCACCAGGGGAATGACTTTCTTCTTTACTGTTTGCATTTAAAACCTGACTTAAGGCAGATTAACATTCAGCAAGGCATAATAAACAAATTTTGTTCAAATGCACAGTTTCAAACAGTTCTGTTGAAGTAGAATTTGAGCTTTTTACTCATGCTTTGCCAGTGACATTTAGGGGACAGTTTGGACAAATTAATGGCGCATGCATAAAATTGGATCTCTGGTGTGAACAATCACTTATGTCTTGGAATGTCTGTGTATAGTCTTATTTCATCAAGAAAAACTACGCAGATACTTTACAGAAGTCTGCAGAAACTGCCTTTTATAGAAGGCCTGAAAATTAATCTAACACACTATTGAACTTCTACCATTAATCATTCCCATATTTTCATTTTCTAATTTGTGAAATTTGCAGTATCATCTAAAGTAGATTGTCAGGTTTTCAGTACATATTATATACTTTGAAAATGAAAACTTTTTGAAATAGCAAGTAATAATCATCATTTAGATTCTAATAATACTAATATGGTAAGCTGAAAAGAATTGCTTTAAATTGTTTGATGACAGCGACAGTTGAAAATATCTTCCATGGTATGTAGTAGTATGAGTAGTATACATACTACATGGTATGTAGTAGTATGAGTAGCCAAATATATGTCAAGGTTACTTGGAGAAGAGGAATTATGTTGCGTACGGTTGATGGTTAAAACCTGCCTTGAAATTAAAAATATTCAGTCAGACAAGAGTGCAAACACCTGTGCAAGCAAGGAAGAATTTATTTCAAAGTTAATACTGTATTGTGTGTTTGAACAAATATTTCTGCAAATATTTTTTTAGTCATACAAAACAATGTAATGTGACCTTATAATTCTTAATAATAAATGCAGTAAATCTTCATGGATTTATTAAGTAAGTTTCTGGATTAGCGGAAGCATACCTAAATGATATAAGAATAACACTTTCATTTATTTCAAGAAGTGAAAATGATCATGTAGCATTTTTTGAGCTTTGGAGGGGTTCATAAGGTATACAGGCTTTCATGCTAAAGACATTTCCGGTAGTTACTGCACTAACCTTATTACAGTTTTGTCAAACTAACTTGCTTGATTCATAGGCTTCCCTTAAATTACATTTCTTCCCAACTGTAGTTTCTCAGTGATTTTTTTTTTTTTTTTTAATGTCAGTTAGACAGAATGTAATACTTTAGGGATATTCTTCTTTGGTATATTTTTAGTTTTTAGTTGTGTTTTTATTTTTTGGTTGTATTCCCAGCACCATTAATGGTTCCTTAGTATCTAAAGTGGTTTCTTTTCTTGTCTAAGAGTCTGAAAGTATATTTTACTAATAGCCATTAAAAATAACAGGTTTCTAGAGCAGGACCTTGGAAATAACACAGTTCCTTTCTTTTAACTTCCTTATTGACAGCAAATATTGCACGATCTCAGGGCACTGATTGTGGCTTTCACTGAAAACTTGCCTCTTTCATGTGTCAGTTAAGTTTATTTCCATAATTTTTTTCAAATTCTATGTGGATGCAAATGTCTGTCAGTTCAGAACACTCCAATATGCTATTTCATAGTACATAGGAGACTCAATTGACATGTAGCTCAAATTGCTGGACATTAGAGACCCCATTCTTGCTCTTACCTAGCTTGCTGCCACAAACTGGCCTTTCAGAAAATTTTCTTTAGTTCACTGCATGTCCTGTTCTTTCTTATTGCTGGTATTGTTAGCCAACTGAGAAAACCAACTGTTCAACTTTCCAAAAAAGCAACTATTCTAGATTTGTTGTGAACTCCAGTAGTGCCAAAGCTTTTCTCCCAAAGGAGGATTATTCAAAATACCTGAGAATTTTTTAGGCAACGTCTTCATACATTGTGCATTTTTTTTCCTATGACTGCTTGTGCTAGTTCCTTTGATTTATTAATCTTATTCTTAGTGCACCAGCCCAGGTTTCTGATCCTTTCAGGATAGTAACCACCTCTTATTTAGTGCTCTCCCTGCTTTGCATATGACAAGAGACTGATTTTGCTGCCCTCAGGATCATTCATTATGTCCCTAGTGTATGACTGCCATGAAGACCTCTGAATACAGGGAAATATGCCTACTCTACTGACATACCAGATATGTAATAAGATGTGTATGCAGTAAGCACATATATGTGAATACATGTAGTATGTAGTGTTGCAACAAAGTTCAGGAAAAGACAGATTTTGATCTACAAAGAAAAGTGACTTTGTTACACTTTGTTCCAGCCCTCTTCTGTGACGCAGGTAGAAGCAATGTATTTTAGGATTAACTAGAGAAGCTTTACTTATCTATGGATAATAT
>JBCJKH010022081.1:0-10083 GCA_039877255.1 Loriculus beryllinus
GAATCTGAAGGGGTACTTTTTACAAGGTCATGTGGTGATAGGACAAGGGGTAAAAGTTTTAAATTGAAACAGAGTAGAGTAGATATAAGCGAAAAATCAGAATGATGAGACTGGAACAGATTACCCAGGCAAGTTGTGGATGCCCTGTTCTTGGAAGTGTTGAAGCCCCGGTTAGATGGGCCTTCAAACACCCTGGTCTAGTGGAAGGTATCCCTGACAAATGCAAGGGGTTGGAACTAGATGATCTTTAAGGTGCCTTCTAACCCTAACCATTCTATGATTCTATGATGGTTATATGACTTCAGTAATATTTCGATATGACTTTTGGGAAATATTTCCTTTCAATGTGGTAATAGTATCATGTGTTCAACAAGACATGGAAGTACATGGAGGACTTTTCAAAGTAGCTTAATACAAAATGAAAAGATAAATTTTATGTGCATTCTTGATGTTAACACAAAGTTAAATACCAACATTCTCATTCATGTTACATGGTACCTTACTGCTCATGGAATTGCTCTTAGAATCAGAGTAGGAAACATGCATCTGCTTTAGTATCCAAGATAAACCTGAAGAAGAAACTTCAGTGTTGATCCTTAAGGGAATTTTCCAACAGCATGCTCACTGAAATTATTACTTAATGCAAGACTTATCTAACACTTACTAAGTAACCTTGGAAACTGAAGAGATTGCTAGGCTGTGTGCTCTTTAAGTACAACAAACATTGCTTGAAGTTAAGCAGCTATAGTAACTTAAATAAAAAAGGTCACACATACCACAAACAGTGCGCACACGCATGCAAACGCAAAACCTAGACAGAAGAAGAGTGACAACACTGCTCACCTTCTTAACAGTATTTTTTGTGGTTTTTAGCTCTGAAAAACACTAGCTTGATTTGCTTTGCTCTTCAGATAGAAAAGGACTTAGACTTTTTATTCTACATATCAGTCCCCCCTGCCCCACTCTCATCTTGTAGCTTAAATATTAAACTTGACAGCTAGTAATAGAAGATAAGTATTTAAACAGATTTGATTTATTGTCTCTTCTCATCCAGCCTTTCAATAGCTTTGGTAATTATTAAATGATGGCTAACATATACTCATTTTTGGAGGAGTTTGGTTAGGTTTGCATGAACATTTGGGGGTGGGTTTTTGTTCTTTTTTCCTCCCCCACTCCCCCACCCCCAGTTTCAGCTTTGTATAACTTCGCTTCATCAACTTTTCAGTTGTTTTTCAGATAAATCAGTTCATTCTCTTTAGTGTTGTCAGTTGCAGTGAAATAGATACTTCCTTAACTAGATTAACTAGTCCTAATAAAATAATGACCCATATGTTTACTATGTACAGTAACTGAAACTTGCTTGGGCTGACTTCACTGTATGTGGGTAGTGATGTCTAGAGGGAGTATACTTCACTACCATATCAGAAAGAATATCAGTGTTGAAAAAGGCCTAAAATAGATGCTCTTCCTGGGTTCCTGAATTCATTCAACCAGGCAGATAGAATTTTACAACTAAACGCTTTGTTATATGTTTTAAGCAAACACTGAACTGGAATTTGTACTTTCCTCTAGACAATGAAGAATGATTTTTGAAAAATATACTTAACCAACCTGCAATCAGTCATTGCTGAAGTATTTTTCTGAACTACATAAAAAAAGGGTAGATGTCATAATGTGCAAAAATAATTAATTAATGCACCAATTAAATATAAGTAGAATATCAACTGTGCAGATAATATCTATTTATACTGCCCCATATTATAATAATAGATTCTGGATTCTGTGTTCTGATTATTAATTTACATGAAGTCAATATAACAAACTCTTTAATCAAAAGTGATATTTTTGCTGAAGTTTCTTCTTTTTATTCTGCTTCTCTACCAGCAGATATACATGCAGAACAAACACGCTTTATTTCCAGCTGACATTTAAAGCATACTTTTGCCTTTTGTATTTTTCTGCTTGAATAAAACAGTTACCCAATATAATAACAGAAATTTTTCAATCTCAGTCTTGCTGTGTTTCTTTGGAACTATAACTGAAACTGTCAGAAACATGAAAGTAAGAAAAATAGCACACTGTAGATTGTAGAATAATTGGTGAGAAAAAAAAAAAAGTAGAGGATGAAATATTTTAAAGTACCTATCGGTGCTTTATGGCTGAAGTGTTAACCTGTATCTTTTTATAAAACAATGCGATAGAAAAAAAATTTAAAAAATCAAAACTCTTGAAAACTTGTGAGTTATACCACAAGTTTGTATTTAAAGATTTAGGACTTCATCATGCTGTGAAGTTAATCACAAAATCTCTCCTCTCCCCTCCTCTCCCCTCCCCTCCCCTCCTCTCCCCTCCCCTCCCCTTCCCTCCCCTCTCCTCTCCTCTCCTCCCCTCCCCTCCCCTCCCCTCTCGTCCTCCCCTCCCCTCCCCTTTTGTCTCCTCTCCCCTCCTCCCTTTCCTCTTTTGATACCACATCCCATTTCAGGGCTTCCAACAGTACTTTAAGCCAAATGACTCCCATCTGTCCTTATACTTACTTCTTTCACTCTTCATTCCTCCCCAGTAATAAATGAAACTATAAAAACAAACTACTGCATCTAAATACTAGAGACTTTCAAAGTTATTGTTTTGTTGGGTTTTTTTTTTGTTTGTTTCTTTGGTTTTGTTTTTGGAGGGGTATTTTAGTATCTAAAAATCATAATGATGGCCTAAAATGTAAATTTCCATTAACAATATTAAAAAGAAAAAAAAGAAAAGTTATTGAATCTAGGAACTAGCCTTCACAAAGATGCCATTAAAGGAGTTACTTTATTATGTTTTAGAATGTCTTAATCAGTAAAATAGAAGAAATGTAGCACATAAACTTTAGGATTTTGCAATAATCTTTCTTTTCATCTAAGTTATTCCAATAAGTAAGCAGTCATATACAAAGAAAGTATTATTTTATGAGAAAACAATGAAGAAAGAGGGAATAGAATGACAAGGTTTATCAGTGGAAAAAGTTAGAAAAGCTATTTCACCATAAGGATCCATGTTTAACATACTTATATGTAGTTTCCAAAGAGGAAGCAAGGATTGGATGTGGAATTTGCATATTCAGTTTATTTAAAGTCAGGGAAAAGAGAGCAGAACTGTGAGTAAACATATTAAGATAAACCAGAAGGCAACTTATAAAAATAATTTCTGTGCTGACAGATGCTAAGTAATTTGTGGCCTCAATTTTAGGTTTTTTATGTACAGGATAATCTACAGAAAAGGAGAAAGCATTTACATTGATGTGGAGAAGCTTTAAAACCATAAAGATATTTGTAATAAGCATGTTAGGAATATGACAGTAATAGGTATAGAAAATAGGCAAACAGCATAATATATAGGATAATATGACATGTTGTTTTATAAAAATTTTTTTTTTTTGACTAAAGACATTTAAGAGAGAAGGTAATGAAATTGCACATAATGTGTTTCTATTGCAGAGAATAAAAAACAAAGAACTTCTATATAGACTTTTCTACATCTACAGACAAAACACTTTCAAAGAAATTAAAGGGTGTCATACTTCAAAGCTAGTGACAATAGTTTTTTGTAGAATGTTTTAGGAGCCCAGAACCATAGAGTCTGCCCAAAGAACAAATTTACACAATCACAAGATGAGAAGGTTATATTCAGTTACAATTTTTTATGGAAAAACCTTGGAAAGAATGAAGAGAAAACAAAACACAGCTCTCCTTTAGGATATCAAGCATGTAGCTAAATGTTTTAAATTGTTCCTACTTGTCTTTATTTTTTTTTTTTTTAACACAGTATGAATAATTTTATACTGAATACTGACAGATTCAGTGCCAGGTCGACAACTAATAAGATCAAGTATGATATCTCCTAAGTTCAGAATTGTATGTATGCTTGGGGGTAATTACCTGAACACAAGGTAATGGACATCCTTTTGTTTCTAATTTCCTCAGTAAAGCAAACCTGCGTATGGTTGAATAGTGTCATGGTTGAACCCTGGTCAGTAACAAAATACCACTTCCACCCCCTATTCCCCCCCTCCCTGGACGGGATGAGTAGGAGAATTGAAAGAATGTAAACTCCACAGGCTAAGGCAAGAGCAGTTCAATAACTAAAAACCCCAAAAATATAATGATAATAGAAAGAATACCAACAATACCTATACTAATAAGAAACAAAAAGGAAAGAAAGGAAAGCTCAGAAAGCACAAGTGATGCACAATACAATTATTAACCACATGCCGACCAGTACCCAGCCTGACCTGAGCAGTAATAACTTCCAGTTTATATTTTGAGCATGACGTACTGTGGTATGGAATACTCCTTTGGCTAGTCTGGATCAGGTGTCTTGTTTCTGCTTCCTCCCAGATTTCTGTGCATCTCTTCACTGGCAGTGCATGAATGATAAAAGTTCTTGACTGGGGTAAGCATTACTTAGCAACAGCTGAAGACATTGGTGTTATCAGCGCTGTTCTCAGACTAAAGCTGAAAACAAAGCAGTGCACCTTTGTTTGTTTTGTGGCCTCTCAGACATCACAGCTTTCTGGCTTATTGTCTTTTAGTAGAATGCCTTGTTCATTATTAGCCGTTTTAGTGCAATACTTAAAAGGTATGTATTGCCTTTTTAACATTTACTTACTGTCAAGTCTGCTGCTGCTAATGCTTGCCTGGTAAACAAATGTGAAAAATGCACTTTTGTAATTATTTATGCAAATTAGTATTGACAACTTAATATGAGATACCTTTAAATATTCTTTACTACATTGTAGTATGGCAGAATTAATAACAAGAATATTAATTGGGACATTCTATATAAAATCTCATGTCAGTTGTTGGTTTATGGTTTGTGTCATCCTGGTTGCGAGTACCAATTCTATTTTTAAGAGTGAATACATTTCAGTAAATAATGACTTGCATGATGAACTGCAATTTGTCATATTTCTTTGTTAAGTAAACAATGCTTCTGCTAAAGCTACAATTTAATAGCAAGTAAGATGTTTCTATAGTCTTGATTAAACTTTTCTTAGAATATTACCTTGGGTTCTGACCTTTGTTTTGTGCAGAATCTCTATTTTTGCACTTTGATTACTCTTAAAATTAGAGGTTTAAAGATGTAACTATGGCATTAGTCCTTGCACATATTAAACATTACAAAACATCATGTTTATTCAACTAAAAGCTCAGGTATCGTCAAGTAAACTTGGCAAAATATTGTAGCACAGTGATGAAAATTCAGAATGTGTTTTCGAAATAAACTTCTAAATACTGAATGTGACACCTATCTATTTTAATCAAATCTCTTCCCTCCCTTAACGTGTTTTCCTTCACTTCATGTCAGATCATATACAATGGCATAGCTGTCCTTTTATCTGTGGAAAGTCAGGATAGCTCAGCTGACGAAAGAGACAAGTGTATATTCATCTACTAATTCAGATGACTAAAGAAAGCTTTGTTTCATAGTGGAACATTAAATGATGAACAAATCAGAATATTAAAGGACAAGTGATTTCTCAGCATATACACTTGACAGTTTAAAGAATTGTACAATACAGCGTTGGATATAAAGGAAGCTTTTAAAATGAAAAGTATGCTAGAAGTTAACAGCACTGAAAAACTGAACTATGGGATAATATATCATGAAAGTAAGGCTTTCTTCAATATGTGACCATTCTTCACCCAAGCAGTCACACTGATTTCATTGTTTCTGCTCATGTTAGTAAGAACTTCTTGTACCAGTAAAAGTACAGATGCTTATATCCTATATTATAACTATGTAAACAGAAATCATGCTTGATATCAAGCTTGATATCTTTTTTTTTTTCTCAATTTTATTTTTATTTTGAACTGTCAGCTAAAAACACTGTTTTTTCCTCTGGTTGATGATGTAAGTCTATAAATAATACTTATTAGAGACTCTGATGTCATAAACAAAGAGGTATTCCATACCCCAGCACGTCATGCCTGGGGAGGTAATGGGGAGTTGCCCGGAAGGACACACACACTTCCCGGTCGGGCTCGTTTTCGGCGGGTGGTATCGTACTTTTTTCCCTTGTTATTTCCCTTATAATTATTATTATTGGTGGTAGCAGTAGTGATCTGTGTTATACCTTAGTTACTGGGCTGTTCGTATCTCAACCCATGGGAGTTACATTCCTTCAATTCTCCTCCCCATCACTCCGGGAGTGGGGAGGAAGGGAGGGGGGGAGGAAAGAAAAGAGAGGGGGTGGGGAGTAGAAACTGGGTTTAAACCACGACACCCACACAAACTATTTACTTGACAACCTTTGGATTTTTTCTTGTTTTCTTTGTATTGATTTCCAATGGAATTGTCACTCTGACTGATTAATCTGTGTAGGGATATGAAGCAGAGATGTTCTCTTTCTTTTTCTTTTTCTAGGTTAAATCTCATACAAGCGCTCTTGCTTCTTGCCTGAAACAGTCAGGAAGCAAGCTGAAAACACATCTGAAAGGAGGGCACAGAATACCAGAATAAAATAAGTAAACAAAAGATTCAGAGGTATGAATGTGGAGAGGTGCAGCAAACAGGTTTCACATTGCTGCAACATAGGTATTCGGGTATTAAGTTTCATTATTTTCTATTGTTAGTACTTATATAAATTAATGAATTTTGTGAGTTCTAAAAGACCTATTTTTCTGAGTTTGTGTGTGTATTTGAAATCATAGTATATCTGTTAAAGACAATGATTAACTTTACATAGATGTGAATTAATTCAAATGAGGTCCAGAGAATGCATAGAACTGCAGCCAGATCTGCCTTAGAGACTTTATTTTTCCAAATAATGATTTTTCTTATAAAAAAAATAAATATCTTAAGTTGGAAGGGGCCCATAATTATCACTGAGTCCAACTCCCTGCTCCTTGCAGCACTACCTAAAATTTATTGTGATTTCAGTTTGAGACTGAAATTGAGGTGGAATTCGAATAAAGAAATACACTATTACTCTGTACCTGTTCAGACACAGGTTCTTTTGTCTCCTTAGCTGCTTTTTCCCATCAAGTGCAAAGCAGAGCACACGTATAAGGAAAGGATGCATGTGAGAGCTGTAAGACCAGTAAAATGGAGCTCCAGTTCCACAGTTAAAGACTGAAGGATAGGTAAAAGACAATGAATGCTTAATTAATCCCAACAATGCTTAAAGTAATATTCATTTATGTGATTCACAGAGGTGTGTTCATATTGGCTTTTGGTCCACAGAACTGAAAATGGTTAAATACACACTTTGTTCACAAACAAAATTACTTACAGAGATGCATTATACAGTAATAGAAGGTTTGTGATTAGACTACACAAAATGGTTGTTGCTTGGGATCCAGCCACAGCAAAAACTTTGAAAGGTGAATATAATTTTAAATAACTGCCAGACCACTATGTAGCAGCATCTGGCTAGGAATAAAGATCCTTGTGTCCAGCAAGCCTAATACTTCTGTTAAAAGGCTCACTTACACTTGGAAAATCTTCTTATATAGTAATCTATCTAAGAAGTTTTCTTTCTAAACCACTCCCTCTTTATGCCAATAAATAAATGAGTAAATAGTAAAAAACTTAAAGAAATAGCCATCATTCTCTGTGCATACATACACAGACACATTCACAAGTATATACATATGCACACATATACATATATGTACACACTGAATTTTTTTTGTGAAGCCGTGTTGGTTTGGTTTAGAGGATTTATAATTTTTCTACATCTGCTTGGGTTACCATTAAATCCTTTTCTAGTACAGAATAAAATGTCACAAATCTATAAATTAATGACTGAGACCTTATTTAAAGTGAGTTATAACACATTCAGCCCTGCACACTTCCATAATAACACATTTTAATATGAATGTAATATTTTTCTTTGAAACTTTTTTTGCTTTTTTTTTTTTCGGAGTGTATAATAAAACTGTCCTTCCATAAAATTGTCCTTCCTTGGGTTTTTTATTTGTTCTACCATTTTTCATCCTGAAACCTCTATGTCTCAGTTTATCATATGTTTGGACATAAGTTAAGTCTCTGCTAAATATCAGTGCAAAATTCTTTACATTAATAGAAAACATAAAAAAGTTTTTTAGGATAGTCCAGTCTATTTCTGACTGAATAGCTTCTTGAACTCCACATAAATAAGGAGATCTACAGGTTGGTTTATGGATTTTTCAAGTCAACTATATTTAAATAAAAAACATTAATTTATGCTACATGTACTGACTATGCTTAATTTGTTTTGATATCTTTTGCTTTTGAAAATAAAGTTTATGTCCAAATATGTCTACCACCTCATTAAGAGCTTAATTTTGTTCACTGTGCTTTCAACAATCACCTTTAAATCAAAATCCGGCTAATACTACTATTCAGTGTCTTCTCCTGAAACCTGGCTTTGAGTTGCTACCTCAGTAAGATAGGCTGGACCTGAAACTCAGTTCTCAGTATCACAGTAGAATTTTAGCTGGTCTTTCTCTGATCAACAGACAAATCCTCTCAGCTGCCTTGCCAGTCTGCTTGAGAGGGTCAGCAGGAAACATTGCCATTTGCTGTCTCAGTGGGAGAGCTTTGTTTCAGAATTAGTCAGAAGAAAACTTTTCTGTTTATTCTTCTCATATCTGAGACCAATTAAGCCTAAATTAACTATAAATATGTATTGCAATTATACATTAGAAACTTCATGTGAAAATGTGTTCTGCTAAGACAGAATATCCCCAAAAAAAGGCAAAAATATGCCACCTTTTTTTCACGTTATCATCTTCTCACATGAATAATCTAATTTTTGTTAATGGTACTGCTCATGTGGCTAACCCCTGCAATGTGAGCACAGAAAGCCCAATTACGCTCCAAAATCACAAGGGATAAACAGCAGTAGAAGCAGCAGAATTGGTTCCACATTTTACAAGGAAAGGTAATTCACCAGCTGAGACATTATTATCAAGAGGCTCTAGCCAAGTGTATGAATCAACCAAGTGAGGCTGCCTTCCACGGATTCCTCTGTAACAGACAGCTCTCCTATAGGTGGTTCTGACTAAGTTCTAAGCAGTTGCTGCTAGGAAATTAAGTTTTAACTCAACAGAAAAGGAGAATAATCATCAACATCCTAAGGGAGAGTGGGTATGGAGAAGAGAGGAAAGATGGGGAGAGAGAAGCAAAAAAATTTCACAGACATTTCTGTGACAAATTGCACAAAAGTTTTTCTTAAATAAATTATTAAGCTGACATGACATATATGGCAGTGGCTTGGAAGAGAGCTGGACTAGTAATGAGGAAAACTGATAAAATATATGGAAATCTAGCTCCTTAAATAGTATGTTGTCACATTAAGTGATTCCTTTGTTCAGGAGGCAAAGCTGCAAGAACAGGAACAGCAGCAGTACCGGTGTCTACCCAAGTTCCCACATTTGTTATGACTAAGACTGTTTCTTTTTACAGTCAAGCTCTTACCAGCTTACTCATGTTGATAGTGTGGTACAGGCTGATGATAGAGTAATGGAGCAACTTGCCTTCATGCTGATATATCTTCTTTTGCTATTTTATAAATCCGCAGATTCCTTCAAATTGTAGGTTGTTTGGGTTTTTTTCTAATTCTTGGGGTTTTTTTTCAGATGTAAGAATTTTGTCAAAATACGACCTTGTTAATATATTTACATATGTAAGAATTTTGGTGTTTTAAAAAAAGGGAAGGGAACTAGCCATTCTTTCAATCAAAATCTTAATTTTTACATGAAAAATCAAACACCAGATCTGTGAGATTCTTTCTTTTAAAATACTGAATTTTATACGGGAGGGAAACCTACATTGTTATCATTTCAATGACATTGATAATTAACTGAGACAAATATTAGTTATAAAATATTACAACCATTAGAATTTTCTTTGCTAAATTTTTAAAAAATTTAAGTCTAAAGTATATTATAAACTTTGCTTACTCAGAATTTTAAGATGTTCATCTTATTGAAAACTAATTAAAATAATGACAAGTATATTTGCTTAAAGCAAGAAAGTAAAATCTTTTAAAATATTCACATTTATGGCCTTATGTATCATGTCATCTTGTGTTACGTCAGTCTGAACACATTCATTTTTAAA